>VWZS01010212.1:1995397-2242161 GCA_013397075.1 Rhabdornis inornatus | reverse complement strand
ACAAAACAAACAAACAAAAAAAAAAAAAAAAAAGTCCCAAACCACAAATCTACTGTGAAGGCAGCGTGTGCCCACCTCTCCCACAAGATTATGCAGGAATTTCAAAATCACTGTTTCCCATTTCTAACACAACCAAGCTACCACACTGCTGGCACCCCAGTTCACACCCAAGCTGCCCTCCAGCACACTGGCGGACTCTTTTAAATTTTATATTTCTTTTACTATTACTCATATTACACACATCCACTTTTCTTTTTGTTGACCAAGAATATTCCCCCCAAGTCCTTCAAGTTCAATTTTGCAGGAATCTTTTGTCCAGCTTTCCCAAAATCTCATCACACACCCACACTATTTTTGGGGTTTTCCCCTGACTGAGAAGGCACCACTGTAAATGTAACAAATGTTGTTTCGAGTTTACGCTATTATATAGAAGACTTTTGATAACAGGCCAAGTTATACAACTAAGCACTACTCCTAGAAAATCCAAGAAATGTGTCTAGCTTATCACTTTCCAGTACTGAACTGAGCTCTGAAAAGACATGGAAACCAGGGCCAGAAGCCATTAGCTTCTAGCAGCTGATCTATGTCAAGTCAGTTGGAATAACTTGTTTAAGTCCAAAAACAAGTAGGTTTTGTATTAAAAGAAATAGATACTTCTGTATAAATTTAAATTTCTGTAGCTATCCATAACAGACAATAAACATGAAACAGAGATAATTAGAATGCTTGAGAGCCAGCCAAAAATGTCTAATTTTGGCTGCTCATATTAGGAAAGAAAAGTAAATTATTCTGTTTTTAAATTGTCCGAGGGGCAGGTGGAGGAAGCACAGGGATTTGTTTTGTAGCACAAGCTACAAAATCCTATTCCCTTGGACTTGACTGAAACACACTAACCTTATTCACAGCCTCTTCTTTAGACAGTTGTTGATTTAGAAGAACCACCTTCTCTGATAAAAGGATTTTAATTAGTAGTCTCATTGTTCAAACATTTTTTCATTCTGAAACCTAGTTTTTCACAAAACAAATACCTGCTCTTAAATAAAGTGTGGGGAGCAACTGAATGTTCAGTGATGCATTCCAATACTGTTTCCAGACACGGAGTCCCACAATCAAGCTTAGAAGAGCAGCAGTTCTGAACTATACAAACATCAGCAAATACAGGTTCAATCTGTGAATAATGTCATTTGGCTTAAAGCAAATTCATTATGTTCAAATCTATTGTTGAACTGTTAAGAGATTAAGTACTTTTAAGTTTATTTTCCAGACTTGTAGCTTGAATTTTCTGTAGGCTTAATAAGCATTTTATTAGGCCACAGCTTCTAAACACTGTCAATAAAAAGCTAAGTGTAGTTCCAGAAATTTCATAGTGGATCTAAAGTGGGGCAAAGAAACAAAACTAAACCTTAAAGTCTCCTGCCTTTCAGTGCCTCCCTATACCTAGAGGAAGTTTTACCAAGTTTTACTCTTCCTGCCCTTTAGGACTACCATACATGAAATCTGTGGAATTCAGGCAAAAGCAGAGCTTATTCCAAAACGCACAACTGATCTGTGATTTTCAGACTGGCCATTAACCACCATTTCCAGATAAACGTTCAATTTACACCAGTACATTGAAAACCGAGGTGAAAGATTAAGGGATTGGTTTTGGTTATAACCCACTGAAGCAAGGCCAACTTGAAACACCCTGCCAGGTAAACACACTAGCAGCAGGATTCCTAAAGTATAAGTAGAGCTCAAAGATACCAGAAACAACCTATTATTCTTAAAATACAGCAGTCACATTTTTGTACAAGGCAAAAAACAACATTTTTTATAAATTACATGTCTCAAAGGTCATGTTTGCAAGAATAAGTTAGCTGTTTAAAAGACTTTAAGGATGAAAGGGAACCAAAAATCTTATCTATTAATTGTTTCATACAGTAATTCATACTTTCAATATTCTCTGCCAAGTTACATAGAAGGTTTTTTTCTTGTTATCTGACTGCATACTAAATACAGTTAGTATACTTTCTCAAGCTCAAATGTCTCCATGTTTTATTTGCCTGCATTGTATGAATTTTAATTATCCAGGAGTATTTTTTTATGGGCTCAACTCCAAACAAATGGAAACATATATAGAAAGAATTTTTGTTCTTAAAGGAACCAAGTAATACTTTTATATATGAAATGCTTAAAGTACAAGAATGAAAACAAGACATTCTGTTAAGGTACCTCGTGCATCAGCCAAGTGTCCCACAAAATCTAAAGGCAAAACCCACTTGGAACTGACCCTGGCATTTGGTTTGCCAGAGGCAAGAATTTCAGGCTGACATGATTACCACCCATATTGTATCTGGAGACTTCTTCAACAAATCCTTTGTTTCTTCTTGCCCCAAAGTCTATCATCTAATTTCATGGTTACAGGTAACAAAAACCACTGATTATCAAAAAAAGAGGAATTAACTTCAAATAAGGATTTTAGTGCCTGGAAGTGGAATTATTCAGAGATCTTCACAGTCCTACCAGAGCATCACAGTATTACCACATTTCATTAAATAAGATTCCAGCTGATGTCCAATAATAATAAGCATGACTATCTCTTTTTGAACATCAAGCATATCAAGCAATGGCCTTGGGATAAAAAGGACTCCCAGAATCAAGAGGAGATTAATGAGAAAGAATGAAAACACTGCAAGCTTCTAAGCATCTCCCTAGAAAGATGCATATCAAATGGTTCCAGCCAAAGCCACAGCCAGGAATATTAACAAGCTAAAATATTACTTGAGAAGAAAAGGTGCAAGAAATAGAACCAGGAACCAGGAAAGACTGAGGGTCCAGATCTCCTGCCTCATAATGCCATATTTTAACTCTCAGTTAAATGGATAAAATTACAAGCTGAAACCTAACAGCAATTAAGTGGTTTTACCTTTCTGTCATAACACATTTATCTCCAACAGGGAAATACAAAATGTTGAAAAGGAGACTGACTCACTGCTGAAATAGGGAATACAGCAAAAAAAGTTGAGTCAAGCCTACAAGACTAAAACAGTGGCATCTTTCTTGACGTCACAAAAAAAGCTCGGTTATTACAAAAGTGCATTAAAATAATGAAAACACAGGAAAATGTCAACGCTAGAAGCAGTGCCCATTACGTTAACATTCTGGTACAGACACAGAATGGAAGGTTAAACAATATTACACTGTAATGATCAATTTTAGAAATGTCTCACTGAATTTCACAGAAGCAGCATGGTTCCATGCACTGCTGAGCCCCAGTAGTTTTACAAGGCAAAATCAGTAAGTGTAACATGTGCCAAGAAGACATCTTCATGATCAGAAGCTGACACACGTACATGGATAACAACAGATAACAAATGGCAAAGGTCCACATGCAGAGCAGATAAGGTCAAGAATCTCAACCCTAATTCACAGGTTAGAGAAATGTGGGATAAATAAGGCTGGAGGAGATTACACTGCTCTCCTAATTACCATTCACAGTTACACGTCCTTCATCTACGCAAAAATAAATGTCTAGTCTTAATGCAAATGACGTTCATTTCATCAAGATGCTAAATTAGTACTGAACACATCACTTCTGATTTTGTGTGAAGTACCATCCATGCATCCTGGCACATCACAGCTGAGTACAGCTACACGCAAGGGTGTGAGGAAAAGCCATGCAGTTTGCATACACTTTTCACCCAGAAATATAGTACAAAATAACACTTTTCTCCAATTTGCATTGAATGTTGCAGTACTGTCCAGCATATGGAAAATTAACCATCTATTTAAAATGTCTCAATTGGATGCTATAATGATGTCTTTCCAGTCAGAAGTGACTACTATACCGGCAACCAGTAAAACTTTTACAAAAGATCCACTAGACAGCTTTATTTTTATGCACAAACCACCACCTTAAGTTCACACCCAAGTGCTTGCTCTAGAACTGATATTACAAATCTCACACTTTAATTTTCTTAGGAGCACAAGCTACTTCATCTATACCCATGGCCTGACAAATTTAATGGCCTTCTACAACAGGGTTATGGCAGCGGAGGATAAGGGAAGGGCGACAAGTATCATCCACCTGGACTTGTGTAAAGCATTTGACATTGTCCTGCATGACACCCTTGTTGAAACATGGAGAGACATGGACCACTCAGCGGATAAAAACTTGGCTGGATGGTCACACTCAAAGACTTGCAGTCAACAGTTCAATGTCCAAGTGGAGAGAAGTGACAAGAGACAATCCTCAGGGGTCAACATGGTGACAGCTCTGACAGCAACATGGACAGTGGGATCAAGTGCACCCTCAGCAAGTTTGGGACACCAAGCTGTGTGGTGCAGTTGACATGCTGGAGGAAAGGGATATAACCCAGAGGGATCCCAACAGGCTTGAGAGATGAGTGTGTGAGAACCTCAGGAAGTTCAACAAGGCCAAGTGCAAGGTGCTGTAGCAGGATCACAGCAGTCTCAAGCAGAAAGACAGGGTGGAGAATGGACTGAAAGCAGCTCTGGGAAGAAGGACTTGAGGGTGCTGGTGGACAAAAAGCTGGACATGAACCAACAGTGTGTGCCAGCAGCCCAGAAAGCCAACCCCATCTTGGGCTGCATCAAAGAGATGTGACCAGCAGGTCAGGGGAGGTGGTTCTTCCCCTTTACTCTGCTCTCATGACCTCACCTGGAGTACTGCTGCCAGTTCTGGGGCTCCCAGTACAAGACAGATGCGGATCTGGAACGAATCCAGAGAAGAAGTTGACCGCACAGCTGGTTCACCTCTCCTACGAACACAGACAGAGAATTGAGGCTGTTCAGCCTGGAGAAGAGAAGGCTCTGGACAGCTCTTAGAGCAGCCCTCCAGCATGTAGGGGGTGCTTACAAGAAGGCTGGAGATGGACTTCTTAAAAAGGGCATATAGGGACAGGATGGGGGGAATGGCCTTAGGATGAAGGAGTGTACACTGAGATTAGGTGTAAGAGAAAATTCTTTAGTATGGGGGTATTTGGGCACTGGATCAGGCTGCCCAGAGAGATTTTGGATTTCCCATCCCTGAAGGTGTCCAAGACCAGGCTGGATGAGGCTCCAAGCAGAAAGTTTCCTGCCCTCAGCAGGGGGATTGGAATTAGATGATCTTTAAGGTCATTTCCAGCTCTCACCATTCCACGATTCTTTGATTCTGCAATTAAGTCCCTGTGTCAGTGCTTACCTGCATTGCTGCGATTTGATTGCCTATTTTTAACTAAGGTGCACTACAGAGCCTCTGCCTTAACCGTACTAAAAACTACAATTCAGCAGCAGTGTGAGTCAGACTTGTTTTGCTAGGAAGAGCTGTGCCAGAACGCTCTCCCAGCAATGTCTTTGATCTTTCTCTCAACTGCAAACCCCTTCTGACCATTCTCTCCCTTTTCTTTCCATGAGGCTTCAGAACCTAAGCCAAGCACTGGGGAATCTGTGAGATCCACAGCATATTTGAGGGGGAAGGCCACTCTGCAGCTATAAACTACTCTTTGCACAACTCTTGGGGAAGTTTTTTTCTAAAATCTTCCTCTTTCCAATTTTCCTATCAACAGCCTGGTTTTGCACTTCAGTATCTGAAAGCTGATGTTAACAGATGATGATTAAATGATGACCAAGATTTGACTTGTCTTGCAATGTTACTGCAGAATGCAATGCCCTCCCCTTCACTTCTCGAAATGCAAGGCTACAACACCAGAAGTCACACTGCAAGTACATAACAGAGCATGCAAAAGCAGTATCCATGACTGCCAGAAAAAATGTCATTTGCATAACCAGTCATGAGGAAAGTATTTGTCAAAAGGATACATTATTTTCCTGATGCCAATCTCAAAATGCTAAAATATAAGCTGCTTAGCAGTATCAGCAGCCCTGATTTGATTGAATGTATTCGAAAGGATACAGAAATGTGACTCATTCACTGAACAGGTACCCCATTACTGTATAGAAGACTTCTGAAGGAGAAGTTTGTTGCTGAAGACATTTTTGTCATTTTGAAGACAGAAGCTGCTTGATGACCATGTGAAAAATGCAATTAATTTCCCTAGTTATATGGCACACATTTAAACCAAACATTAAAGTAGCTCAAACAATAGAGATGAAGTTTCCTTATGATTCACTCCTCGGTGATGAAAACAGTTGATGAAACAGTTACAAAAGGCATTCCAGGTCCTAAGTGTGGAGAATGTGTTATGGCTATTGTGTTACCCCCTTGAAGAGGAGTCAAACACAGTCTTAGTTTCACTTAGAAAGTGATGCCCTAAGGAACTGGCAAAGACGCTTGTGTATCAGTCAATGAAAAAGAACATCTGTCCTTTTTCAAGAAAGAAAAAGGAAAGGAAAAAGCACTTTTACCTAAAAGTAAACCAGATGATTTTCAATCTGCAAAGTCATCTTTCCTTGAATGTCATGTACACACACTGTCAGTTCAGGTTTATTAAAGCTTTTTGTGAAACTGGAATGAGGTTCAAAACGTCTAATAGGAATTAGTCATCTGTCTTTTCTATTAACTAGCATTTTTAAACACTGTCTGCCACAAATAGGAGAAATTAATAAAAAAAACCTTTTACATTAATATAGACAAAAAAACCCAAACAAAAAAACCCAAACCACTACTAATATACCCACAGCAAAATAAAATGCAGTCTTTGCAAATGCATGCGTTTAAGTTGTCAATACCTGAAAACCTGCCAATGAAACCATGAACAGAAAGTTGCTTTTGCACTACACAAGAAAAATTCAATACTGGGGATCCAGATAATTCCTCAAGAAATGAAATCAATTACAACTTAATACCACCTGTAAGTCACAGAAAGGTAACAAAAACAATGCATGTCTTAATGCTGACATACAACATACCTCTTTATAACAATAAAGATCTTGAGATAAATGAGATGAAGTATAATTATAATCAAAACCAAAAGTGACCATAGCTGTCCAATGCCTGCCTGCTAAGCATTTATAACAAATGGGACAGCATATACTTTTAACTAACTTCATTTTTATAATGCCCTTGGGTAACAACTCTGAAGCCGTAGATTACCTGAGAGCAAAACACTGATTGTAACCAAGCTTTCTTCTAGGAATGTGATTGATTTAACTAAACTCCAAAAACACATGAAGTTCTTGGTGAAATGTGTGGGGGAAACCAAGAGACCTGCATATCCCTGATGACAACAATGTCATTGATTGTCAACACAATTAGTGTCCCAGTCCAAGTTACAAATATATAAAGGACTGACTGGACAATGAGTCAGTCCTACTGCACCCACAACACCACATTTGATTCACAATTTTCAAAAAGCATAATGACAAAAGATTTAAGAGCAACAAGCAAGGTCATACCCCATAGTCCAGTGATGGAAAACAAGGGACTGAGTAAACTAAATGCCTTCTCCTTGTATTTCTACAAAGTGTTAAACTTCAGTACTAGACATTAAGTGGTTTTCCACAGAAGTGACTAGCCCAATCCCTAATTAGGATGAAGAACCTAAGCACAGGACCCTTAAGCCCAAGCTGTTCTGTGAATACCCACTCATCTTTCTAACAAATTTGCTTTAATGAACTTCATTTCCCAACCCCAAAGAACTGGGAAAAAAAGGTATCCAAAGCCTCTAAAACATAATGTGAGGAAAAGAAACACCCAGCCCTGCTTCACACTAGCGATGAATATTTTGAAAATCCTTCAACTATATGTCAAATAACTTTTTCCAGACACATAATTATTTATTGCAAGGTTCAAAGACAAACTCAATAAGGCAGTGAGAATAGGTATTATCAAATGCTGAATCTCAATTTACACAGATATAAACTAACATCCATTTTTTTTTTACACTAGTTCTGAGAAGTTACAGTGTTTTCCTATCAAGGACAACTCTTACTTAAGAGCTTTACTTGGCATTCCCAGGTCAACACTTCCAGCAGAAAGCAAAGAAAAACTATGAAGAGTACAGAAAGTCAATCAAACAGTAATCTTGTTTTATAAGTACACACATGAACACAAAGTTTTGAGCAAATATGACAAAGATTCAAAAGAGTGAAAAAAGGATTTAATTTAGGTGTCTTATTCTCTTGAGGACAGATCAAAAGGACTTTCAGAAGCTGCTTTTACAGAAAAAGAATCTCTGTATTACAGGCCTTATTTTGTACATCTTTCCAAAGGCTTCTTGTCTAGAATGCAGTTTCCTGGGAAGGGGCCTCTGGATAATTGAGGCATGTACAATGCCTTCTGACCTCTCGTGTCTGTTTGGCCTTTTCCACTGATGAAAGAAACCAAACTTTATGTTATTTATTTCTACTTTTGGAGATGTGCATTCTTAAACTGATCAATTTTCTGAAACCAATTCTCACACAAGCACAGGTGGCATAAACTTAGAATCCTACACAACTTTACTCTTCCTTCACTTATGAAATCAGAACCTAATTTGAAAGTGCAGGATCACAGAAATATCTTCATTTTTGAAGCTACCAGTACATTAAATACTTCAAAGAGCAAAACAGACAAGATAAAGCAAAGCATCAAGCTCCCACAGCCTACAACTTCAACATTTCTTCTGATTTTTATCTCCTCATTGATAGACAGAGTGGCCAACAAGTATTCAGCATACCTGCTCCAACCTCTTTTTCCTCTTCTTCAATGTTGTTTTTGATACTGTCGTACTCCTCATCAATCGCCTGATTGCCACGCATTTGAGACAGAATTCTCCGTGCCCTCTGAGTCTGGCCTTTCTGAATGAGCCAGCGGGGACTTTCAGGAAGAAACAGGAATCCAAGAAACTGTATAACTGCTGGTACAGCTGACAGGCCCAGCATGTACCTGGAAACAAATATGAAAATAGATAAATATCTACTATTAGCCTACAAAAACATGCTATGAGAAGATTCAGCTACAGCTATTCAAACTCTATTTACAAATGAAATCTCCCACTCCTCATATTCTTTCTCACTGTAAGTTAAGGGGGCAAGAATCATATTCTGCAGATATTTCAGAAAACATGATCTTTCCTTCACTTCCAGGAAATCTCAGGGACATGTTGACTGTTGTGCCACCACTGACTGCCACTGGTCCTGAGGATACTAAGCTAGACTAAATAAAAGCCCTGAAATATTCCACTGGTTTGGAAACTGATAAACCCTTCAGTGACAATAATCAACAGAAAGAGAAAGCAAATGCATGGAGAAAACCAGGTACTGTTGATGACAAAAATGAGATTGAAATCCTGCTATTTGTTTCACCAACATATTGAAAACAAAGAAACAAACAAATAACAATCAAAAAAAGCTGGAGAAAAATGCATAATTTGGTCAGTAGTATGTACGCACAGAGACATTTGCCAGTTTTAATTTTGAAAATTTCTGACTATAAGCAGAAACACTGAAAAAAGTTCATTTCACCAGCACAGCAATTTACACCAGATCTTTCAGAGAGTTTGCTTTTAAATCTTCAGTCAGATGCAGTTTTAGGTTTTCAATCAAAACTGCATTTTAGATGCCCAAGGGTTACTATTTACAGCATTAAGGCTAGTTCTCTACTGAACAGAGAATTACCACTGGTAAAACCACAGTTTTGCTTCCAAGGATCAACACCTGTAACAACACTCAGGCAGGGTTATTTGCTCCATCCAAAGTGGAGGAAAAGGCTGTGGAAGACAAGCACATCAACAATCTTCATGGGTGGCTCTGGTCTATAAACACCACATTTTTATATTTCTTCAATAAAACAATAAAAGGATAAAAAGAATTGCAGACCGGTGTATAATTTTGTTCTGCTTTTTAAATCTGACCTTTTCCCATTTATACTTCACCCAGATTCTTTTCACTTTCATTAAAGACTTTAAACAGTGCCAGTGTCACCTGTACATTATTGCACTTATCACGGGTTTCACATCAGTGGATATAATCATTAGAATACCTCCAGAAATCAGTCCCTCTGAATATTGAGGTAGCCTGTACTCATAAACAAATTCACACCTTGACATCAGTCAGGAGATTAAGGAGATTTGCTAATCTCTCCTCTAGCTCTTCTGCCCATACCCCAGGATGCATGCTTTTACAGGTGATTCTGCAGCCTCTCACCTGGATCTTTTTATAAAGCATGCATGAGATTGCTAATTGAGTAGAAAGGAGAGAATATCCATTATTGAAAACCTTATGTTAAGGCAATGAACCAAATGTATTTGTCAAGTCCAAATGCACTTTGAGTAAAAATGGGAAAATACTTTCTTAGAGGCATTTGTGGATTTAACAAAGAAAAACATGGGCAGTACAACAGGCAGAAAACTGGGGAATGGTAAAAACAGAATACCCAAAAGGCAACGCAAAGAGGATGGCCATCCCAGTTTTCCCATCCCCAGTTAAGCCCTCAAGTTTCTTCTTAAAACCAGCCAAAATTTCCAAAGATCATACAAGCAAAGCTTGCTCTAGAAAGAGCTCAGTGAGGAGTCCTCCTTTTTTTGGTAACACTTAAAAATTATATGGCTCACCATTAGTGAAAAAAGAAAACAAATTCAAACTACAAAGTCTGTGGAAGGCTTAGCAGCTGAGTAGTCTTCAGTCAATGCATCTAACAATGTCACTAATTCACTAATGTTCTCATTCCTCATTCACTAATGCTCTCATTCATTAATGGCCTCATTTATTCCTATGCTTTTCCTTCTCCACAAACATTTTGGTAGCTGTATACAAAATACATGGACCACTGAAGCTCACCAAATTGTAGATTCGATATCTTTATTAGAGCAATACTTAGAAAGCCTTTTCTATTTCAAATTAAAAGTAAAACAAACTCATAGAGATTAAAAACAACTGCTGTATCCTGTCAAAGCGCATGCAAAAGTATGTTTTAATGCATCTAAGTACACAGATTTAGTCCTTCAGACTCCTATTACTTAAATTTCTGCTCCTCCAAAGCCCTTTAGACACTTAAATGCAGGAGGGCCTCCAGAACTAAGCAGTTGGGTGCCTGCAATCATCTTAGGAGGCAAAATCAATCAAGGCTCCTGAAAGCTTGATTCATACCAGTTGGACTCCATTGGATTGTTTATCACAGGCAAGACAAGAAAGAAATGTACAGACAGTGCTCCCTCAGTAAAGTTACTTTCCACTCTGCAAAATTCTGGTCATAGTTGAGTAAAAGGAGCAGGCCAGAAAGAAAATATTTAGTTGAGAGAGAACATCTGTTGCAAGTTCTAGAGTTGGTATAATTTTCAGAGCAAGCCATTTTGATATAATCAATTTAGAGTAAAAGCAAGCCATTTTAGACATTTCATGCAGTGAGCCAGCTTTCAGAAACCTAATGTAGTTCTTTCCTATACAGATTACAAGACTTTGTGTTTGAAGCCAGATGTCCAGCAGACCTGAAAAAATCCAGCATGAAATTTAATAAGTCTGTTATAACATTTCTCCTTCTCTGACATACTGCTGCAATACTATTAAGATAGCATTAGCAGAGTTTATAAAGCTAACCTGACACAAGGGTCATGTTAAATATTTGTTTTCTTTGGTTTATTTTAATTTAATATCCAGCATTTCCAAGAACATGCAGAGTCAAGAAAAATTGAAGTTCCTTATTGTTTGTTGCAGCACTCCAGTGCTTAGCCATTTAGTCAGTAAGAGATACAATAATTGCTGAAATGTTCCCTCTTATATGTAATGACTCAGGAGTAAACATTCATGATTTCTTTCCACGTGTTTGCTGGCCACTCCTTTCAGGTAACAGACTATCTGTACTTTTCCCTGCTCAGCCTTAGGTTGCAATAAACTAGCTGGGGGCAGGACACCATCCTCAATTAACAGCCCCAGCATTGCAGCTGAAATATTTGGATACCTCATCACTGAGGTGGTAGCCTGTTTCTTCACAGAAAGTTTGACTTTACTCCACTCAAACCAGCAGAGCAGTACTTGGCACATACATAAAACACAGCATTACTGCAAAAGTCACCCAGCACGTGCCAGTAGGCTGCAGAAACAATTGCTCTTCACTACTAAACACACTGTGCTGCACTTGGAAGACTAAGACTACAAATATAAGAGAAAGCCACAAACCAGGAATAATAATGGACCACTAAGATGGGTTGGACAACTGGAGCACGTGACATAGAAGAGTCTGAGAAAACTGGGTTTGTGCTGCCCAGAAAATTGATTTTTATAATTTTATAACATAAGCTTTTACTATAAATTTACGCTACAATATCCTTCAATTCTGATAGATTACCACTGCTCAGATTAAGAATAGTCAAACTTCAGCTCTATCTTGCACATACAGCATATTACTTACTGGAAATTTGCCTTTTGAAAAATCAGCATGTAATTATTCTAAATGCAAAAGGCAACCTACCTTTCATAAACATCATGACAATCATTCACATTTCGTTCACCTTTGTGATGCATATTTATTACTCTCCCACTTAAAAGTTTAGTAAAGTAAAAAAGCCCTGTGCATATTGTGAATATTAAGCTTAAACAAAAGCAGTATGCATCTATTTTGGCAATATTTAATTACTGAAGTTCCATTTTAGCATACAGTTTTACCATCTTCTATGTAAATTCTGTTTTACCAACAAGAATTATAATAGCTGTCAACCAAATCACTACTACAGCAGCTTGCTTTTAGCAAGGAAGGCTCACAAACCTCCATCCATCCTTCGCGAGGTAGCTGAAGATTCCATCGACAACACTTGCGAAAAACTGCCCTCCAGTGATGAAGAGAGTGTTAATGGTGACTAATCTGCCTCGTAAGTGCGGTGGAGCCACCTCTGCGATGTACACAGGCACAGTCATAGATGCTACACCTACAAGGATAAATTCAGTTGCAGTTATAAAATCAAAAGAGATACTACATCGCTTTTTCATCATAAAATCCTACTTTGAATTTGGCTGAGACAGAGTTAATTTTCTTCATAGTAGCTAGTTCAGGGCTATGTTTTATATTTGTACTGGAAACAGCGTTAACTATTCAGGGATGTTTTCTTTCTTCCTTACATAGATTCAAGGCCTGTTCTGCCTCTCACCCCATCTCACCAGTGAGGCTGGGGGCACACAAGAACTCATGAGGGGACACAGCCAGGACAGCTGACCACAACCAATCCAAGGGATATTCCAGACTACATGGCATCATGCTCAACATATAGAGCTAGGGGAAAAGGAGGAAAGGGGGGGACATGCAGAGTTGTGGAGTCTGTCTTCCCCAACATCTGTAACACATGACGGAGCCCTGCTCTCCTGCAAATGGCTCAACACCTGCTTGCCCATGAGAAGCAGATAATGAATGCCTTGTTTTGCTTTGCTTATGTGCATGGCTTTTGCTATACCTACTAAACTGTCTCTATTCCAAGCCACGAGTTTTCTCACTTTTACTCTTCCAGTTCTCTCCCTCACCCTACCAGCAGGGAGTGAGTGAGCAGCTACATAGGGCTGAGTTGCTGACCAAGGCAGGGCAGACAACAACAGGTGACCTGAACTGAGCTGGCTTTGGTGCCCAGTAACTCCACAGAAAATACCACCTCTCCTGCCCTGAGTGACCACCCTAAGAGACACAGCCCAAAGTCATGGACTAAAGGAACTCAGTGGACACTTACGGACATTTTATAGGGTGGTCCATAGACTGTGGGAATTATATCTGTGTATTATATCAAAGAATGGGAAGGGGGTTCATGGGTAACAGGAATGCATTGCATACGGATGGAATAAGGGGTGAAGAATGTGCTGGTTTCAGCTGGGGTAGAGTTACTATTCTTCACAGAAGCCAGTGAAGTATACATATATATATATACACATACATATATACATATGTATATACATACATACTATGAAGTATAGCCAGTACAGGCTATATTTTGGATTTAAACTTAGGACTTCATGTTTACAAAATTAACCCTATTCAAGGCGAAATCTGCATACACTTGAATGGAATAAGCTGGACAAATCTGATTTCTGATTTTCAAAGAATGAAAACAACAAAAATGCAACTAACGAACTCTAGAAGCATACCCAAAGCAAATAGCTGCTAGCAGCTGTACTGGAATTTCAAGGTTTGATGTAACGATACAAAGAATAACTTTCTTCAATTCACACTGCATGTATACTGAAATTAAATAAATGGATAGATATAAATATAGTTTTGAAAGAAAGAGATGCTATGATCCAAGTAAGCACACAAGTCAAAGTGACTAACCAAAGACATCAGGTGTTCACTGTTTAAGAAAAACTTTTAAAACTGTTTAAAAAGAACTTTATCATGGTTTCCACAGCCAACAACAAAAACAAGGCCAAGCATTATTATTATCATCCTTATTATTATTATTACTATTGTGTAATTTCATTACTGTTATAGAACAATTGTTTCTTGACTTGGTTTAAAAATATTCCATGTGCTATTTCAAGTACAGGTTGGCTGGGCCCTGAGCAACTTGATCTAGAGAGAGGCCTCCCTGCCCATGCAGGAGGATTGGAACTAGATGATCTTTAAGGCTCCTTCCAATCCCAGCCATTCTATAATTCAATGCAAAAAGCTCTATCACCACAAGGAAACAAGGACTAACACTAAATCATGGCTGCTTTTTACTCTGTCTTAACACCGGTAATATTTCCTACTAACTATGTGATGAGTCATTTATGCAAAAGACAGAAGTGTCCACAAGGAATACACACAAACTCCAAAAACAGAGTTCAACAGTGTATGAAGAGCACACCTGGGTGCAGCACATGCTTTGAGGGTCCAAATCCCTATCTCCTTACAAGAACCAACACTGACAAGAAACAGTGATTTCTTTTGTAGTTAAAACTGGAAGTACATTGGCAACAGCCACCCAAAAACTGAAGTCAGCTGAGATACAACTTGAGCACAATGAGCAAAGTCAAGCACCATCAGACACAACACATCTTCCAGCCTGGGGCAGCTCCACCAGCTCAAATAGACAGCCTCACACCAGCACAGGCCAGTGCCACAGCCCCAGCAAGAAATGGGGTCACCTAAAAGCATGCACATGGCTCCTGAAGCACAGCTATGATTCCTGGCTTGTGTCACAGTAGAAGAGGTTCATTTTGGGATGCAGAGGCTTCAGCTAGCACCCCATGGCCTGCCTGACTCACCAAACTAAGAGCAAAAAATCATCTTTAGCAACAAGGTTAGCCTGACAGGACTGCTGGGAACCTCCAAAAGCTCAGGCCAGGAATACAGATTGTTTAATAATAAAATGGTATGAGAAGATCCTTTGCTGCGATAGGTGAACACTCACAGCAGCTCTCAGCATGATAACCCAGTTCCCAGCAGAGCCTCCCAGGACATGCCAATGCCTCCTCTTCTTATCAACTGAGCAACCAGCACAGAATAAAAACCCAAACAAAAATGTCAGGGGAAAAAAAGAGCATTAAAAATTTATTCAACCAATTTTCAAAGCCAACCAGAATGCATCATGGAAATAAGCATTCAAATGGTCCTTTGTGTATTTGACAGAGAAGTGAATTTTCAAACCCAGCCCACCATTAGGAGTGTTTTTCTCCTATATTTCACATCAATATTTGAAATAATGATGATTAAAGTGCTGGAGACTGCACACATATAACAGAAAATCCCTTTTGGGAAAGCACAGGAGTGTGCCCACTTGCTGCAAACAAAAGCCACCAAGGACCCACACAAGGCAGTGGCTGCCACTGCGGCAGAGGGCTAGGGACCTACAGCTGTGGCAGCCCTGGCCTAATAGGGCTGGGCCCTCCTGCTCCCCCAGCCACCCCTCTGCCTTGGGCATGTCACCTCTAATGTCCATGCTTATTCCCCCACTGCTGTGTGACCATCTTCCCATAGGCTCCTTGGGACTGTACGTTAAGATGTGTCTCTGACATACATAATCATGTAGTGAAGCTAATTTGAGAAGATGGCAACATCCGTATGTGGTTTTTACTAGAAAGCAGTTAGAAAGATGTGCACAACCAAAACCAATACATGCTTTGTAAAAAAGCTACCTTTTACCTACCCCTTTTCAACTCTTAATGAAGACTGATTCTACACAGGACCTGCAGAGCAATCTTGCTCAAAGCATGCCAGCCAAAAATGCTTCTCAGGCATCCAAAAAGCAGAGCCACACCATCGCCCACACCAGCAGCTCTCACTGATGTTCAGAGCATACCATCAGCCCTGAGACACTGCTAGATCCACCGGTAGCTGCAGCACAACACTTGCCTCTCACTAAACTAAAGTAAACTAAAACCTGTCGCATAACACAGGGGTGGTATGAAAGTTAACATGTTTTTGTAAATATCTTGAACAAGAGGCATCATGACAACAGATTTATTGCTTCTGCTGCATTCTTTTGACAAGTTGATGATGACAAGAATAAAGAAAGAGAAAAGGATGCTTGCACACCCCAACAGTCCTGTCACAAGCTAGCCAGTGATACCAGCTATTCAGCTGGTATTAACACAATAGTTGAAATTATGTATTATCAAGCTTGCAATAAATAGCACAAGATTTATCAGAGAAACCTAAGGACTTAGTGTATTAGTTCAAAATAACATAGAATTGCTTAGATTACCAGAAACATTTGAAGATCATCTGGTCTAATGGCTGTTCAAGCAGGGGCAGCTAGAGCAGGCTGCCTAGAACCAGGCTCAGTTAGGCCTTGACCATCTCAACATGTGGATCTCCAATAAAAATGACTCTATAATTCTGCAACTTCCAAGCCAGTTTTCTTGCCCTGAGAAATGTGTTCACAATGTTGCTGTCTAAAACAGCCTTTCTGGATTTCTATTCAGACCTTACTTCCTCTACTGTGTCCCCTAAAACCTACAGGTTAAAAGCATTCAATCAAAAATCTCAATTCAGAAGACACATTTGTTACATATTTTCAATTATCATTTCAACATCAAAGCATATGCTTTGCTACTCTAAGTCTGAAAGAGTGCAGCAGGAGGTTTCAGGGAAGAAGATGAGGCAATTAGGAAAGCCTTCCCAGTTTATCTGACTGCCATGCAGCAAGAAATCATACACAAAAGCAAAGTTCTTCTTGGAAAAAAACATCAGGAGTGAAAAAATGGCTATTCTGAAACCGACCAAAATAAGAGAAAAAATCATATTACTTTATAGAATAATGCTTTAGATTCTCAAGTGTTGTTTACATTACTCATTTGCTTTTAGTTGCCTTAGAACGCATCTATGTTCTCCAGACCTTCCTCCTCTGATTTCCATTTAAGACACACTAGAACACAGGAGAGTAAGTTCTTATGGAAAGGCATAGTCAGAAGCAATACATTAAGTATTAGTCAAGTACAAAAATCTCTAAAATACATAACCAGTATTTGTTATGCAATTATTTTAATAGCCAGATATTAAAGAAATTTGAAAATGAAGAACAGCTTTCCTAGCAAAACAAATATAGCTACAATTGAATCTTTCCTTAATCCTTCATATGAGAATGCTTTCATTTACCCTTAAATTACATCTTCTAATATGCTCTCACTGTTAAACTGCTCACACCAAATAAAAGATTCTTGCTGCAGGCAACTATATTACTACCTAACTAGCAGAGCTGATAAGTGACAAGACATGAGAAAAAGAAAATGAAAACAATTAATTGGAAATCTGTCAGAGAAGGCTGAAGCTCTACATTGTGCACCACAGCTACGAAATACGAAAAAAGAGAGAAGGGAAGTCCAGTCTTTATCCACTTGAGTAACCAAGGCATGAACTTTCTGTCCTCATTAAAGGATAAAGCTTAGAAAAACCATAACAGAAGGTTCCTTAAATTTCAACCAGAAGATGCACCTAATTACTATATGGGAAGCATCAGACGACACAATGGGCTGAAATCATCATACTAAATGTTTTTTCACTCCTAAAATCACTTAGGAGACTAATTACTAGGGCTCCTACTATAATCTGCAGACTTACCAGTAGAAAGCAGAGACAAGTCTGTACACAGCTCAATTTTAAGACGATCGATAGACCAGAGATGTGAAAAGACATCTTAGAATCACTTTATCGTCCAGAAAGGTATTTCCAGTATGAATACGTAAGCATCATAAAGAATTCATTTAAAAGTTCAGAAATTAAGTCAACAAATCTACTGACAATAGAAATAAAAGGGTCAATAAAGGAGAGCTTCTACAATAATAAGAATTATATTTTAAGAAATGAGATTATGGTAGAAAACACAAGGACTAAAAAAGGAATCCAAGTTATTGTTTGTAAAATGCATTTGAGCATGAATGCTAAGCAGATGGAATAATTTTAAAGACTTCTTTTTGCAAGATCAGACAGATATAAATGTACCCTGTGCAGATCAGGATTCCCACAATTCCTATCATGTCTCCTGGTGACAGGAGGGAAGGTACGTCACAAAAGCAACAGATGAGCAACAAAAACTGGAGACAGGATATCGAATGAGATGCACTTTTACTCCTAGCACAATAAAAGAGCTCTAAGGCAGTAGGAATGTGTCAGTCTTTTCACTGGCATCAGCCAATAACCAGTGTCAGGAGTAGCAAAAACACAGGAAAGGGTTCCTGACAAACTTCTGCTGTAACTGCAACTCAATTGTCTTTCATGCCTAATAATAAAGAGGATGGATGGTTAACTAGAAGTGCTAAGGAGGCACATCCAGGAACTGATGTGTCTTTGTATCATGGTTCTGTCCCTCCTGTCCAGCTTGTGCTGACCCTTTGCATGAAAATCAAGCAAACCAGGGAATAAAACCAGCTGGAAGGATATCCACCTGCCTCTTAAGGGGGTTGTACCACTTATCTCCTTTAAACAGTTCACAATGATATCAGAAGACTCTACTGGTCCCCAGGCAGGACTAGTTATGATAATGGAATAACCTGAACCACAACAGGACTCCAGACTGTCGAAGTGGAAACTAAAATTAAAATATGGAATAATCATTTAAAAAGCACTAAGAAATCTCTGATCTTATTTCAGAGTACAGCAACTTAGCAATTAAATTAACAACAAAGAACATACACAGCTTATTACAAAAATTTGTGTTGTTAGGAGCTCCAAATGAACAGGCAGAAACTAAAAAGTTTCCTTTCAGAACATCCTTCACTAACATATAAAGCTACACTGAGGTACTTAACAAAGGTAAAGTATTTCACACATCTTGCAAGAGCAAATTTTCATTAAAATGTTAAACTTCAATGCTGCCAGCTTTAAAATGCACTTAATTAAGAAGCATCCCATAATGGTTTGTGTTAATGGTAAGGATTCCAAGCAGCAAGTGATTCCACAGACAGAGGATTTACAGAGGCAACCTGATGAAGAAGCAAGTTTATGGCAAAGAGAATCTGGAATTGAATATTAGCAGAGGTTGCTATGCTACAAAAGAATTTGAATACAAAGTCAAGGTGAACTTTTTGTGGGGGTGCAAAGGGAGTATAAGTAAATAGCAAATTCCTAAGGTGACAAGGGGAAACTTGCCAACCTACAGCTGAGCTAAGGTTTTCTCACAGCAACTTTGCAGGAAATCTGGTAAATTTCCTACATCTTGGATACTGGACATGCACTCTAAATTTAGTGCCTTGGAAATAGGATTGACCCCAGAAGTATGTCACATTATATAGACAAAGAGGCTTTCCTCAAGTATTTTCTTTCAGTTGTGTTCCCACAAAATTATACTTTCAGGCTTTTGCTTTACTCTGACAAAACCAGCTTTCTTGCCAACAGATAATTTTAGAACATTGCTCACATCTGAGTAGCAAAACTCAGGAGGACAGCAGCAACATGCCGGTTAACTCCCTGAAAGAATTGAAAAGTTCTACAATAACTGTATAATCTTTACCATCAAAGAAGAATCAATTTTAAAAGTTTGTGGAGAAAAGAATCCATCACTGACAAAAGAGATACATTTTAACTGCAAAGTATACTTATTTTAAAAGACCATTAACTTTCACAAACACACATACAGGAGCTGTCAACAATCAGCCACCTCCTATTCTACAGGCAGTTCCACAACATACTACAATTATATTGCTCAACCTAATCAGAAATTAAGCCTTTTTATCGTCTCATGGAGTCCTTTTTTGCTGTTACAGTTAGCACTTCAGCTTTCAGTAATGACAGTCAACCTAAGGGGATAACAGAGTGCCTTATTAAACATGCTAATAGGATATACTTGAAAAAGCAGTGCATTTGAATGCTGTTCTAGAACACTAACCATTTCCCTAGTAGATAAAGCTAAAATATTCATTGCACAGCTTGTATTTGAATGTGAACATCAGAGAAAGCTCAAGTCCCCTCTAATATCTAAGCTTCCCACCCACTGCACACATCTAGTAAAGGCATTACCAGTAGTTTATAACTGGTTACTGAAAGTTATTTCAAGGATGATTGGCAACACACTTCCCCATTTAGTATTTCCCCTATGTCAGATTAGTAGAAGTCAATTTCTTAGCTGTGGCAAAACTGTACTGGGCTACAGGAGAGCACTGAAATACACAAATGCAGTGGGACAAACCAGCAGCACAAAAATCACATGAGAACATAGATGACAATAATGGACAGATTCAGGTGCATCTCTTCTAGAATGGGAGTCCAACATCAGCAGTCTTCGTTTAAGTCTGGTATTTTAACACTAATTTACTGAATTGTAGAGAGCTGGTTGATCGTAATTAAAGAACCTGTACTGTTGAACATCTAATAAGACTAAGTAATTCCAGACTTTCATGTCCATAACTAGCCACCAACCCAAATCTGTATGACCAACATTGAAATTATAACCAAAACCCTACGTTATTATGCAGCATTGTGGCATCCAGCTGTGAAGGAGTCAAGGACCAGAGCAATCTGTAAGAAATGCAAATGAAGCTCCTCACTAGTTGACATTATCTCAGATTTACAGAGCAATCATCTTAATAAGCCTGAATAAATAATTCTTTCTGATGACCATAAGAAGGTTTTCTCCATGTTGTGTGTTATGAGCACGGACCAAAACCACAAAATCCTTCTTCACTTAAGAAAACCTCAAATTGCATCCAGTAGAAACAACCACCACTGTTCATATAGTAAATGCAGTGCCCCAAGAAGATAGCATTAGCCTTCTACAAGAGTAATTTCAAGTTTCAAGCTCTCCCTTGTTCAAAAGATACAGAAGTAAATCCAGCTCACAACAAAATTAACATGCCAACACATAATACAATTCTTCCATAATTAAAGTATTAAGGCCTTTCTCTGGCATCTCCAGTACAGTATTTCAAGAAGAACATCCTAGGACTATCACATATAGTAAAGTGACATGAATATTCAACAAAGCATAATCAAGGAGGGACTATTTATCACAGTACTTATTTTCCTACACTGAAATTCTTAAAATCAAGGAATATTTTTAATCTGGAAACTGAGGGTTATGAAATGGAAAAAAGTGAGCCATGACACTCGGGGGAAGACAGACAAGAACTACTTACAGGCTACAGTGTGAAAGTTTATTAAAATAAAGCTTAGTTTACTCAGTTTATTAAAAGAAAACAGTTTAGGAGTTACAAAAATAATGTAGTAATCTTTAATAATATACAAACTGTAATTTAAAAAATACTAAGAATATACTATTATTCTAAATGTTAGAAACACTTCATCTCTGGGGTCCTATTCAATTCAACATTAGCACTATCTGTGAAACAGTTCATTTTGGGAAGAAACTATTATTAAATTACTTTTCCCATTCAAAATTATTTTGAGATTATTCAAGGTGATAATAATAACTTTCAAAAAGTTAAGAGGAAATTTATCTTGAGTGACAAAATCAGAAAGAAAGAGTGGGACTTAATTAACCAGAGGCAAAATAATCAAGATAATTATCCAGAAAATGTGAAGCAAAGTTCTTTACAACTGTCCAAGCCTATGATCACACCTAGCACTACAGATGTCAGTTTACACTTCCAAGCAACCTGGAATTAGTTACCCGTGTTCAGTCATTCTTTATGGCTACCATCTGTTCCTATTAATCCAGACTGTGAAACTCCCAGCCAGACCCCACCCAACTGCCTGAGTTCCTGAGTATCCCACTGAGAATGCCATACTGGGAATTTGTACCTGTAGCTCATATCAGCAAGATCTCATTTCAGAAAGAAACAAGAAATCATGAAGAAATGCATTTTTGAATCATTATAGCAATACTAGAATAACAATCAACCCTAGAAGTGAGTAAAAGCTACCAAAAGCAACTAAGAAAAAAATTCTAATTTGTTCTGTTTCTGAATTAATTTTGATCCAGAACTATTTGCAAAAATCTGTAACTGCATTGTAAGATGCACAGCTTTCAATGTGAAAGATTAAAGCAGCCTAGACATTTATGCCACTCAACACTTTTATTTTTATCACATTGCAAAAACTTCTCACTTCAGAAAATAAGAGCATTTTTTTATTTGCACTAGAAAATTATGAATACAACGTAGTAGTTTTCTTTATGACAGCTTGTATAAACATGTAAGTCAAGCACTACTTGATCTACTTCAAGAGTGGTTTCAGTTTAAATAAATACTAACTGAGATAAGCAGTGCTTTTCTGTAGACATTCTTTAGCACCAGCAGACTGAATTGGATGTGCTGCTCCCACCTAGGAAGAACTGGCAGTTGAAAGCGGGCAGGTCCTGAGGCAGCCCCAGCCACATTTAAGAAGTTGCTTCCCCATCCAGTGGCTGCTCCTCATCCAGCAAGGCAGGGGATCTGGATGAGTCTCCTCATCTCAGCTACCCCACTCGCCATTTGAGGCTTTTGACCTGGTGGCTGGCATGGAATTGTGCTGAGGCACAGATCACTGCAAACTGAGAGGCTAAGAGTGCCAATCTGGCTCTTTCTGCTGACTTAGCCACACAAACTGCAATTTTCAGCAGGGAAGTATGGTTTTATAATGACCCAGAAAGATTCGTCAGGGCTCATCTGCATAGCCATTCATACATGCCCGAAAGTCAGCATTATAAACACAATCTTTACATGGTTGAAAAAAAAAACAACCCCACATCAAAAAACCCAGAACAATGGTTGAATGCTTCAAGGATTAGCACATGTTTTCTGTGCAGAGAAATTTTATTTTCAGAGGACAAGGGTAATGGTTTGAAAGCTATACAGGAAATGAAAGTTCCTTTCTAACTTTACACTTTTGCTTATATACCATTTTTTCCCTAATTCTACTACAGTAATGCTTTACCCAACTTACAAGAATTCTAAGGGAAGTGGTATCTATATAAACATGAACAAGCTTTAGAAGCTGAACTATAACTCAGTCAAAAGCATGCCTTCAGGTTATACCTGAAAGCTATACTCTTCAATTAAGACCTAAATTGTTTTTAACAGTGCCCCTTTCTACAAGTGCAGCTATCAAAACTGTGAAACTGGTCAACTTCTCTGTAAACTGCTTTGGATTTCACAGGGTTAAAAGTCTAGCAACTGCCTCCAAAAATGAAGCTTCAGATGAAGATGAGCAGAAGAACACATTTTCTTACCTACCACTTGCAATTAATTAAAATAAAAATTAGAAAGTCTAATCTCACTGCAAACTTAGTGCTTTAGAGAAATAAACCAACATTTTAGAGTAAAAGAACATTGAATTATTTCATTCCCTATTCAGGAAAGCCATTCAAAAAATACTGTCTGTCTAATGCATATTCCCAGTAATTTTGTGCTTGCCATAGGTAAATAGATTGCAAACATCAACACTCAGCATTATATTTTTATAGGAATTGCTACATTTATTCACTTGTGCAGAAAACAGCATTACTGGTAGAAAGACAGGTACCAGTTATATGGTTTTACAGTTATTACTCTAAAAAATAAACAAAAGCCTTGTAAGCCTTTTACAGCCTAAGGCTTGATTTTAAAAATAAAGTTTCAATTATGCGCTGATAATGCAAGTAGCACTCATAACAGTAATGTAAGTATAACTACAGTTACAACGAAAGTATAGGAATCACAGTGATTGCTCAGTTTCTTTCTACACTAGCAGATTTGTATACAACCAAGCTTGTGTCTACAAACACAAGTGATCCATGTAGAGATAGTAAAACATCTTTTTGACCACATGGGAAAATATTTGCAGCACTGGAGGGTGGGGGGTGATAGAAAACAATACAGTACTTCTCCCTCAAGGTACCTTCTGTAGCATGCACATTTTGCACGCTAGGGAGAGTAAAGGCTTTCCTAGTGCACATGGCTTAAGTCAACCAGCGCTGCACGCTTCTTTGTTTTAAGAGAAGCAGCTCAGCTTAAATATCTAGCTACCACATGTCCTTCTCCTCATGATCTGGAGTTTCCCTGCTACCAATTCAATAACAGCTGCTCAGTGCCAGTGCAATGGAGCTGCAATAGAAGAACATCCACAGAAGAACATACGGAGGAATCCCAAGTAAAGATCTCTCAGGAAAAGTGGTAGTCTCAGAGAGGGTTTTAACTATTAGGACAAGGATCTTGCATTAGAGTGCCCTTAGCAGAGAGATAAGCCAACTCTGAATTTCTTCATGTCACACAGGTTTACACATAGAAATGACTCGTGACTGCTCTACTAGACTATCACAACTGCAGTACTCATGGTGTCAAGCTGTCAAGGGATACAAGGTTACTTTAAACACTTCTGATGTGTACTTACTTCCACCAGGGGCTCATACTGACAAAAAGAAGCTACAAGTGAATAATGAGCCTGCTGTACTTGAGGGGGGAAAAAAGCAAGACAGTAGTGTTAAGTGCTAAAAGGAAAAAAGGAAGAGATCAACTACTCCATTACCAACATCTAAGGGACAAAAAGCTGAGGAAGCCTCAGCCAACCAGGAGTAGATGGATGCTGCAGGCGGAGAGAAACTGCTGCTAAATTTTGTCAGGGAAATGGACTGCCAAAGAGCTTTCTGGGAAATGTTGCTCTCATGACTTTCAATTTTTGACAACTTGCAGTTCTATAGATGCATTGTGATGGACAGTCGTTTTCCAAACAGGATATGTAATTCTGGTAACAGTTGTTTCACTTCAACGTTTACTTTGCACTTTGTTAGGTCCTTACTCAGCACTGAGCACAACTCCTGAGGTCCCCCCGCAGAGCAGCTCTTTCTTGCCCTATTTCATTCTCCTGGCACATCAGCAGGGGAGGATTCAGGCAGAGCTCCAGGTCAGCTATACAGAGAAAGCTGGGCAACCACTCCATTGTTCTTGGTAAATCTCATTAAGTGATACAAGACTTTGATAACTCTAGATGACCTAAAGATTGAGAGGAAATAAAGATGAGTATCTGAAGTGCCATTCTGCAACTCAGGGCACTGCACTGATTCTCCTATCTGTCAATCTGCTGTGTTGCCCTCATACAGTGAGAGAATAGTGAAAATGAGAAATTTTAAGAAAAATTAGGAGTTGCAATTTAAAAAAGTATATCTGGCAGTCCCATTCCAATTAACACAGATACAGCAAGTATCTCTAAGATAAAATCTGCTTTTCCTGTGACTTGCATTACACAAGTTGCAATAAATCAGTGTAAGTTGTCAGATAACAAGCTGGGCAATGAAATACTCCACTGCTTCAGTGTGCTGTCTGCCAGCCTCTAAGCAACCCAGCTTTTTTATTCTTGAGGCACAGCTACTACAGAGTAGTAAATCTTAACTCCTTCATACCTGTTCCCACTTACAAGGGGATTCCATCCTTAAAACTGAAAAGTTTATAGTTAAAAATGAAGCCACATTCTCCTTCAAAGTGACAAGACATTCTCATTTAAGGTTCAAGCTTTTCAGTGAAAAGATTCATGCACAAACTACAACCGAGAAAAATAACTGAATCCAGGATCTCTCTGAAAAATAAACTTTGCAAGCCCTGTGATTACAGCATTACTCCACTTCCACAGAGAAAAATTTATGAAGAAATTTCCTTACTTGAAGATAACTGAAAAGTCTTAGACCAGAGCAGGGAAGGATATCCTCACAGGACTCTTTCCAAAGAAACTCTACCAAGTAATTACTATCTCCCATCTTGATTTTTCCCTGTATCACATTTCACCTGATCTTTTAATTAAGTTTTCATAAAGTAAGATTTAATTGAACCATCAATTATGGTAAAACCTAGCTACATATAATTGAATTTTCACTCAAAATAAAAATTACTTTACATTTTAAAACATTTTTGGCCTACTTCCTCTTTCTTATTTCCCGAAACAAAAGTTAAGGACTGCTGACAATACTGCAGGAGAGCAACATTAGAAAGCAGAATTAATTACCCACTGGGGAAGAACCATTAAACTGAGCACTAATAAAGTAACTGTGAGTAGGAATGGAAGCAGTTGTGATAGCTTCTAAAATAGTACTAGGAACCTACAAGGAAGCACAAAACAGCTCATAGGTGATGGGATCCCTGAATTAGTCACTAACCACTCCTACCTGCCCAGTTAGTACTATTTATACTTGCATACAGTAAGAAAATAATAAAACCACAGTATTTTCCCCATAAAATTTTTACTACCCATTGCAAAGCACACATGTTGATGACAGGCTCTGTCAATGAGGCTGGGAAGAAGACACTACTCTAGCAGAATACTACTCTTCCTGTCATCAAAGATAACCTCCTTAATAACAGAATCCTCCTCCCTAATACTTGTAACCTACTGTAATAATAGCTCCCCGTGGACTATGTTTCCAATGCAGTGTGTGCTTTCAGCACTTTAAATGTCTACTGCTCATCATCTTGAGATCTACATTTCAAATACTGTCAAGTGCACATTCACCTGCTCATTCTAAGTTTACACTGTTGTCCTTTCTTAGTTTAAAGGACTTTTTAATTGCTAATATGTACATAGCCTTTGAGCAGTGTTTCAGTGTACCATACTGGAAAACTCAAGCTTAGGAATGATTTACCAAAAGCATTTAGTGGCAGTCCTTTAACGACTCTTGTGCAATTTGCTCATAAAGCACAGACAAGCTTGTGAGAGAAACTGAAGAATAAGCATGGTCAGTGATACATTCTGGAAGTTAAGTCTACCTTACTTCACTGAGATACACCTTTGAATGCTTTTTAGAGGTGGCCTGATTCTTGGCAATCTTTTTCTTCTCAATGACAAGTATGTGCCAATTTGTATATATGTATCTATGAAGGCACAGTTTGCACTTCCAGCTAAGTAGGATTACCGACAGTTAAAAAATCAAGTCATAATTAAAAAATAAAATTAAAAATTCATTAAATAGAAATTAACTAATCTGTTACAATTAATTTACCTGCATTTCAGTAAGATTGAATGTCTGGCTGTCCTGAGACCAGACTTCTCTCAGAAGTACCTCCAACAGTACTGCCTGTCTACAGGCCAAACACACACCAAGGAGAGACAGAGGAGAGATCTGACTACAGAGGAAATTACCTGAGAAACTGAAAATCACACTATAATGTCCACTAACAGAAATTGCAGTGCTGAACACATTATGACTGATAGGAAAAAACAGTACTATTGGTTTTCAAATAAGTCCAAGAATACTTTTGAAAATGCAAACATCAGTTTCACCTTACAGAAAGAAAAATGGAGGCATAAGGCACCACAGTCACTTCATGATCCAAATGCCAGAAAGTGACAAATCCAAGAATTACAGATTGGTCTTAGGTTTACTCAGCAAAAGAGTGCATCAGACACTTGGGGTCTCATTGTGCAAGTCACATCCTTCAACAGCACAACAGACATTTTCTTATTCACAGGTTCACATAATGGTTTGGATTGAAGAAGACCTTAAAGATTATCTAGTTCCAACTGCCCTGCCACAGGATGGGCAGAGACACCTTCCACTAGGCCAAGTTACTCAAAGCCCCTTCCAGGGTGGATTCACAATTTCTCTGGGCAGTCTGCTCCAATACCTCAGCACTCTCACTGTAGTATTTCAAGTGAGTGACAAAGTAAAACAACCACATGCATGTATTTAACTTATTTTAACATAAGACAGCAATTCAGTCTTGTGCATTACACAAAAATCTTCATGTTAGGGCAAGATGAGTTTGAGGCTTTGCATCTGTAGCTCTTTGTATCAGAATGAAATATTTTTTTTTATTTTTTCCTTTCAACAGTGTCCTAGCTATGATTGCTTCTACAGCACACAAGCAAACGGAATAGGCTCCAGGTTGTAGAACAGACAACCCCATCTGGCACATGCACTGACAAAGTTTACTCTGACTTAGAAAACTGAGGCCTACAGGCCCTGTAACAAGACAAATTTCCAGAGTACAGAACACACACAGCAAGGATGAAAGTGAAATGCAGCAGACTAGACACTTCTTGGCATATTACTCCTTCAGGGATTTATATATTTTAGTGGCTGATAATGCTGACAAATAGAAATACAAACCAAAGAACACTCAGAACAACTGTGAAAAGGAGACAGAGTAAAGCAAACACTTCTCAACCTATTATTGCTTTAGGGATACACGTATTTTAGTGCTGATAATGCAGGACAAATAGAAATCCAAAGAAAGAGCCATACATTGCTTCTGGATGATTCACCTACATTGGGGACATAATTGTGTGAGACTGAGAAGCAGGCACACAGGCATTTTCATGTTTGGCTACAACTAGCTGAATCATTTGCTCCAAGCAAGAAACAGAGCATTGCAGTAAGCAAAATACCATAGAAGATGAATAGCACTTACAAATAAATACTATGTGTTATCTCCAAATACCAGTTTAAAAGCCTTCAAAAGTCAGACAGAAACATGTTAAGATTCTAGGCAAGGAACACCAGAAAACATGCACACAGCCCCTTAGAAGTTTCACCACTACAGGGTGAATTACTGAGAATTAGCTTCTGAATAGATTAAACACAACTGTTCCAAACAGGTGGCTCAAATCTTGCTAAAGATCCAACGTGTATTACAGAGGAGACAGGACTGCTGGTCTTGAGCTATGAAGAAAAGCCTTCTCTGCACTCCTGCATAACAAGCTCGGAGTACTGTTTGCTCCTGTGCAAGGAAACACTCCACATCTAAGAGGAAAATGATTAATAACCCAGATAGTACATGGCTGTCAGGAAAGCAATTAACTTTGAATCAGGGAGAGGCCTGCAGACTGATACAACAGACAGCTTTTCAACGAAGGGAAGGAGGAGGTGCAGACAGAGTGGGCAGAATCAAAGCCAAAACACAAACAGTATCTCTTCTTATTCAAAAGTCACCATCAGAGACACAACAGAAAGTAAAACAAAGCATGACCTAAAAAATATGCCATGAAACTCCAGCTTTTTCAGAAGCACACAGGCTGTTGAACATGATAATATTTTGTGCACACTAGCTAGAAAGCCTGCAGACTGGGGTCAGAAGCAGAGTGAAGCCCTAAACCTGCAGGATGGCAAGATGCACAGAGGAACTCACACAGACCACACAGGTGAAAACAAATATTGTGCTCTACACAATGTTAGATTTTACAATAAATAGTATCTTCTCATCCAAATTGTCAGAGAAGCTAGTAAAGTACTCCCCCACTCACTAAAAGGGAAGTTAACATTACTTGTGTAATGTTCTACTCAATGTGTGCCCATGTTTCTGCTAAATGCACCAATGATTTTTTCCAAGAACACACTGGTCAATTATTACAAGAGGAAGGGTCTGTGCTTTATTTCTCCTCCTACCCAAGAACAACACACAGCATAAAACCAGACACAAGTAGTAGCTCAAAATGTTCTCACAGTGATTGAATTTTTGGGCTGAAACATCACGAATGCCTATGTGCAACATTTAGCCTTTTCCACCTCTATTTTCAGGATCGTAAAATTGCCCGAGTGGCTTCAGATTTCATTCGTACCAAGCTGTTCCAATGTGAATTGGACTGGTGAGGTCAGCAGCACCTATGGTTAATGCAGGAGCAGGGAGTCTACCAGGCAAAAGACTTAGCTGAACTCCATAGTGAATAAAACCAGACTTACCTTTTCCCCTCAGGCAGATTCCCCATTCCTGTGCTGATATAGCTACTACTGACCTCAACAGTCCAATAATCAAGCACCTGCGAACAAACAAAAAAGGTCACTTGTATGCAAACATCTGCTGAAGTGCATGCTTAAAGTACACACAGCTTTGGACTTAACCACTATTTCCTGCATGCTCAGCGTGCTCCAGTTCATCCATTACCACACCACCTTCCTCAGATGTTAGACCCTCCACACTCTCCATCAGAGCTCCAACCAACAATCCTAAAAAAACTAACCGAATCAGAGAGCAAGTACTTAGTGGCGGGTCCCTATGATTTTTGTCTCCTTAACCTCATAAACAAAACTTCCTAGGTAGACAGCTACAAGCAGAAAAGTAAGTTCAAAATAACAGGAAGAGTAGGTCTTCATACAACTAGGAACAGCAAATAAAGCACACTGACCTGAACCTTAAACATACAAAAAAATGCCATAAGAATGGGTATTTCTTTCCTACCATCACCTGTTGAACAAACAGATTCCAAAGGAATACTAACTTCAACTCAAGTCCTCTAACTTTGGGATTCTTGTATACCATCTTCCACCAGCTATACAAAAATTTAGGCTCCCAGCTCTCTCTGTTCCCACCTGCATTCCAGTTAGATGTTCAAACAGACAGTAAAAATATTCCCTGTCTCTAACACCTCATGTAGGCTCTGTGCTTCTATTATCTTTCTAGATTGCTGAGTTGCTCCAGCCTTTTTGTCACAGCTTTCATCATAATTTATTTAGTTATCTACCACTTTTCCTATAAAAATCTCTTAAGTACTTTAAGTATATTTATTAGTTTCAATTAAGAGGTTTTGCTTCCAAATTTCTTTAGGCACCTTTAAGATAGTAGCTTTTTTTTCCTTTCATAACTCCTGGTAATTTTTACAACTGGAATGTTGACAATTTTTATAGCTGGAATGTGAAACTTATGCTACACCATGAGAAAAAATTGCATCATGCTCAGAAGTTTGTTGTCTTCACTATCAGGATCATCTAACTCTTCCCTAAAGAAAATATTGAGTCCTGACTGCCTATTCATTTCTGTGAGCTAATGATCAAGTAAATCAACAACTCTATTTTTCCAGGTTAAGTACTGCAAGTTCATTCCAAGACAAGAGCTGTAAAACCTAATGGGTCATACTGTTTTAATTTTCATAATATTAGTTTAAAACCCCACAGAATCACAGATAACTACCAAGTATTGTAGCACCATTACAGGCTTTGAACAAGAACCAGTGGTAATTTAAGGGAGGAAATCAGAGGGATGCAAACAGGAGCTGCCCATTTCACCAGGTCTGGTCTTGTTTTGGAGGCTAAACTGCACCACAAGGCATGAGAACATGATGGCACCAGAGCTCCTCTTCCATGCCTGCTCCTCTGGGCACAGCAGTTCTGCTCTGGTACTGCACTAGGGAAAAGGAGATCTGCTCATCTCTTGCCCTTGGAAATGAAAGAGATGCAAAAGCAAGATCTGATGAACTGCAGAAGACAGTACAGAGAAGGGCATGAATCAAAACAATTGCTATAATTTTCAAACACTAGCAATATTTAACTTTTCTATTAGAATAAATGCAATTGATGGCTTATGAACAATGGCACTGCTCTGACAGCAATGTATCAGTCCTAACAACATGAAGTTATTTAATGACACTAAGGTCACCTTCATGTTTTTATGACTCTCAACTTAAAGGAAAGAAGACAGACAAGAACAAACAACCCAATGCAAAACTTCAACATCCACCCATTTATTAGCAGTGTGGTCAGCTCAAGATGGATTTAAAGATCAAACTATTGGTGCCTTCAAATAGGTCTAAGTTCAAAGTTCTTATCTGGTGAACCAAGAGCAGGAGAGCTAAAACTACACAAACATACCTAGAGAACTATCCAGTGTTATTAAGAAAGGGAGATTGGTCAAATCTTTGTAAAGTTCTTGCACAGAACAAGGATTTAGGAGAAGGAACAGAAGGGAATTTCTTATGAGCAAACAGAAATTAAAAAGCTTCTTCCACTGGCACACATCAGCAATCAATTCAGTAGATGTTTCTCAGAGCAGCGCTCACCAAAACACATTCCCTATTTACAAGGCCATACACCCCACAACAACGGGCAATACAACCTGTGTAACCCCAGGCAGGTTCTTCTGCTCTTTCCAACTTAGAATGCATTCCCTTGTATTTCCAGAGAGAGGCAGCAAAGTAGAAGAGCTGTGGCTAAACACAAACACATACCTAATACTTCCAGGTGCTGGAAAACAATCTTTTTCCAAAGTGATTATATGCATAGACACATTAAGACCATAACTACTAGTTTCCCTTGCAAGGGAAGCAATAGTGCAGAAAACCACGTACATGAGGCTCCTAAACAAATGAAAAGGGAAACAAAAGGGCTGTTACTTCTTGTTTCTGCAGGTTAGCCTGCATAAACTCCCACTTCTGGGAAAAGGCTTGAAAACTCTTGCCATAGGGCTCCCACAAATGGTACAAGTTTCTAGAACGATTTGATTTTGTCTAGACTGTGAAAATATGGGTGATGTCAAGGTGACTCTAATTTTAGCTACACATTTTTGTTTATATAGTGGGTTCTCCACCATTTCTGGCATCTCATGGTTTTGTGTGTCTCATCTGGCCATTGACAACCACTTCACTCCTGCCCCAGAGAGTGCAGGACTGAGCATGCAGCTGTATGTGCTTGGCTGGCTGTTCATTGGATTAGAGAGCTCCTCAAAGCCACCACTTGAGATGAGATGTGTGGAACTCAGACCTTCCCAAATACACCGTGTTGAAAAGAGACCAGAAAATTCTAGAACTGAGGCCTGAAGCAATTGCCTCAGGCCTTCAGGAAGAAGAAAGGGAATCCTTACTTCTCCCTGAAGACTGGTCAGCCTTGCAGTGCCTGACAGCCCACGTGCTAAAAGCACCAGGTGTTACTGGGGTTCTCCACACTGCCTGGAACTTTTTTTTGCCTGGAAGCTGTCTTGTCACTCACAGGTAGAATATGCTTGTTGCTGTAGAACACTCAAAGGATGAGCCCCAAGGTCAGTGCCACGTGGTCCTGGAAAACATCAGCTCCAATGAGAACCAAGAAGTCTTTCAGATTAGTCGCAGAGGAGAAACCTCCTCCAGAGAGCTGCTCTCTTGCTGAATTACACTGGAAAAATCAAGGAGAGGGGTGAAAGAAAAGTTCAGGCAGATAAGCTGGGCTGACAGCTCCTGAANTTTTTTTTTTTTTAATTAAATTTACACAACTGCTTTGGTGTCTGAACTCACTAGCACACAGTGACATGAAATGATGGCAGAACTCCAAAGAAAGTCAATCCAGGTGCAATCCCTAGGGCACAAACAGGGACTTCAAACAAGAATCTGCAGTTTGAAAGGGAGGAAAAAAAAAGAAGTCTGTCCCCAGCTGCAGAAGAGGCAGAGCCCCTTACTGTTCAGCTGAATAAGAGACCAAACCTAGGGCGAAGTGGGAACACATCGGCCAACCCCATGGCTGAATCCATGTTGTGGCCCATGCACAGCCAGCAAACTGGAAGGGAGTGGGGGGGCTTTGGGGTCACAGTGTGGCATCTCATTCATGCCACAGCATGTCTGAAAGGGAAGGAGGGACAGACTGTCTGAGCTAAGAAATCTAAGTTCAGTGACTGGGTATGTAACAGCCAAAATAAGAAACCACCTATGAAAAAATCCCCTTCAGAACATGCATTTGCTTTGATTAAATTCTTTATGAAACCGATCTAAATTATGAAACCAGAAAACAAGAACAGGAATGTGTGCTTTTAAACCTTCATTTCTACAATTATCATGTGCAAGATATATTTTAGAAGAGTTTGCACCCAAATTGCATCAAAAGACTTACAGAGAGTTTAGCTAAAGTAATCAGATAGCTCCAGACTCACCCAGATCCGTGTTACACAAGATCTCTAAAACAGAATTAACAACTGCTTCTCTTGATACTTGTTCACAGGCATAATCATTGCAAAGAAAAGCCCAAAGGTGGAACTCTGCTCTCCTGATTTTCATCAGTCACTGGTTTCAGGCTTTCAGCAGCTCAAAGCAGACCCAGGCTCTTCACAAGTTTCACACCAGAAACACTGATTGTACGGGTCAGACGTGAAAACCCACAAATGAAAACCCATAAAACAATTTTGCAAACAAAGCTATCCATCAAGCCCATTATACCTCTGTGGTGCCAGCATGCCGCACAGCCACAGTTTCTCACTTTGAGTCCAATCACCTTAAGTAAAAATCACCAATTTTAGGGAATTCTGTAGGACTTGCAACCCAAAAGCTTACCATATTTGAATGTAATAATCCCTGAAATTCCTAAAATACAACTTTTAAAAGAAATCAATATATTTTAAAATAGGATATATTCTATAAAACCCCACTTAAGAGCATACATCTGCTATAATTAATCTTGAAGTCTTCTGATAATGAGATAAGGAAAAGTCTAATTTAAAAGACCTTTTCAGCATCTCCTTTCAGTGATGCAGTTTTTCCACTGCTTGTCAGGATACAATTGGCAAAGTACAGACTAGTACACTCAGAATAAAAATTAAGTGCAAGTTCTGACAGTGCACAGCACGAGACAGCAGCCAGCACCTTGAATCTGCTGCTTGCACTGTTCTCAGATACCCTGCTTTGTGCCTCTGCTGACAGGACTGGTGCAAACTTGAGCCAAACAAGCCACTCAGACCCAAGAGCTCCAGCTGAATGATTTGCTGTCTCTATCATCACAGTAAGTGGATGCCACTGGTCTCCTGTTCCTGTAGCAAACAAAGCATTTTGAAAATAAACCCACCTACAGTGCCCACATCAATTTTTCAAGGTAAGGAAATACTTGTGTTTAATACTGCAAGCTTCCTTCAAGTTGCCTTTTTATCAGGAGTAAGACCATAATTTAAATGTTATATCACCTATAAAATGAATGCTTTCTATTTTTTTCCAAAATGAACAAAGATGCTCATAATTCAACAGGGATTATGTTTTAATAGAACAGCTTGACCAAGTACAGGAAAAATTATTTTAGAAAAATTCCTATGTTTTAAAGACAGAAAACAAATTTCAAGGCTTATGAACTATGGGAATTGATTTCTTTCTTAAGTTAAATAAAAACAATAGCAAAAAGGCCAAAACACCTCCCTTATGACTTAAAAGAGTGTCCAGAAGAATCAAAAATCCAAAAATTCTCTTAGATATAGCCTTATTCTGAAATAGTCACTAAATATAAGGTAGCAACATCCATGTGCAAATTGCTTATTTTTGTATTATACCATCACATAAAATAATAAGGGAGTCAGTGCTCGTTGACATGACAGTGAACTGAGCACAGCACTGTGTATCCTGTCCAAGGCACACAAAATTAGAGGACTTCAAAAGATATAGTTTTTCATCTTAAATTAATCCTGCTACCCTGAAACATTTCAGCTCCAGTCAGAAACTAATGTATCCTTCCAGATGCTTTTGCACAAGAATAGATTAAACTCTTAAGTTGCAGAGATTCAGCCCCCAGCGCACACACTAATGTCAGTAGCCTTAGATCCTGGAAGTTTGAGTGACCATCTGTGGGCAGTGACAGCACAAGAGTCAATTGCAACAACACAGAAATTTGTCTCTCCATCTCCCTCCATTCCTACTGCCAGCTTATACTAACAAACCACTGTCTCCAGAGGTAAAAATAGCCTATGAACCTCTGGACCGAAAATTACAAGCATCTGTCAGAGGCAGCACAGTATATTTGGGGGTTGAGGGTGACTCCAAAATGTACCAAGGTGTAAGCTCCTTTTAAAAAAACTGGTGGACACTCAGTTATAAAAACAGACTGAAGCTTCAGAGCTTCCCATATTGGATTACTAAGGGAGGATAAGAAGATTAATCTGGTTTTCCAAGACAAAAATACACTGAAAAATACCTGAAAAGGCTCAGTTGTATTCAAAAACAAACAAACAAAACAAACAAACAAAAAAACCCCAACAACAACAAAAAAACCAGCACACATATCCTCATCTTTCATAGGCAACAGGTCACACCAGTTATTTTCCACAGCATGTCCAGTAGTCCAGATTATATGGCAGACCTTTATTTAACCACTTCAAATATAATACAGAGTTTGTACTACATGATGCAAGTCCCTTGGATAAATTTGGTTATTTTTGTCATTTGGTATTGAGCCTGTCAATAGAAGCCAATCCCACCAGGGGAGCCACGACCATATGCCAGAGCTTTTCACTCCTGCCTAATTCTGTGTACAATCTTGTTTCCTCTGCTCAGAAAATGACCTACATATGTAGTCAAAAGATGCTACCAGGAGCACTACATATGTCAGATTCAGATGCAGCCTTTAAAAAAAAAAATACTACAGACATTTTGAGCACAAAGCAAGCACTGAGCAGTAGGCTTACATTGTGAAGATACCTCACGTATGAAAGACAGGAGTCAAGGAGAAGATAAGGCACCTAACCAGGCAGGTCCCCCACTGCACTGCAGACTCAGTAATGTGCACTTACTGTAATCCTAAGTAACTCTGCTTTCATGAGAGCTTGGGTAAAGTATACATTAAGTAATGCCTAAGCCACACATTCAGCAAGAAAACAGAATCCTGAAAAGCTGATCATTAATTGAGCATCGTTTATTCTGCACGCCAAACAAGACAGGAGTATCTAATTATCCAGCTAACGATGGTACATCAAGACAGAGATCAGCTATGCAGAAGCAAGCCTAATGCTGGCACTTCCTGAACCCTGCTTAAACTGCTTTCCTTCCACAGGTGGTATGAGAGTATTTTGAAAAAGTAACCTGAACAGCTCACTACCTGAAGCACCATGCCAACATCCACCTACACCAGCTGTAAGCCTAAAACCTTCAGCATCCCCAGATGACAGAAGGATAAACTCCTCCCATTACACACAGGTAATCTGTTGGCACTCCATGGCCAATGGGTTCAGGAAAATTAGGACATTGGACTGATTACAGCATAAGAAAGAAGCGATTTTGCAAACATGGCTGGTTATCATTACCCCTTCTAGTCTCTGCTGTGTTTAGTCCCAGTGATCACTCTTCTCAGTCTTTGCCTTCTTTCTCAAGACAGCAAGTTTCCAGTAGAAACAACTCTCATCTCCAGTCATGCCTGGTACTTGCTTTTAGTGTTTCAGTTCTGGCCTGACCCCAGGCTTTGGGACAGACCAAACATGAGCCAAATGAAGGACCCAGCTTTCCTGTCAAACACACAAACTACAGCAGCCAACACAACAGGAGGAGGCCACCACCATTATCAGATGCCAAAGGTCCAAACATGCTTTGTACCAATGACTTTTTTACCTAGCTAAGTTCATACTGTTACCAAGCACATGCAATCCAATTTCCTAAATGTTTGGATTTTGCCTCCATTTGCCGTAATGAATATCTGTCCAAGTGTTGCATTCCTGATATCTGGCTCAGACAAATTCCTAAAGAGTCCAGGACACCAGAACTGTTTGAAAATGGGCAGGAGGGAGGGAATAATGGCCATAACCTTGTTCTTAAGCCATTTACTAGAACTGTCATAAACTATGTATTTAGAAATTCAGATCTGAAAAGATCTAAGGATATTCTAATCTCATGCTGAACATGTTTTCCCTTTTTAGGCATTATCTCTATTTCGTATTAATACTGAGAGGAAAAAGGACAGAAAAGGAACATAACTGTTTCCACCATAAAAATCTACTCAACATTTGCAATAAAAGAGGATTTAGACTTGTCCTTGAGAGAAGGTCTTTATTTCCAGAAACATCTCATTCTGTAACGGCTGCAGAAAAAAGGAGAGTTTTTCCATTTCAAAACAGCTCTAAGGAACATGGTAAAAAATGGACAAGACAGACAAATGAGAGACGTTCCTCATTTCAGCATATATCCTGTGGTTTTCATCCTTGAAAGTTTAACTGTATTCCTTTATAAATCACAGTCACAAGACAAATAGCCATTTTCTCAGACAGACAAAATTAACGCTGATACACCCTGCACCAGCAATGGCAGAAGGAACATCACATCTGCTTTTACAGCACCACAGCACTGATCATAACACAGTAATTCATTTAGTAAATGCAAAAAAGCCCACATGTATCTGGACTAGAACTCTTGATGGGCAATTTGCAGAGAGCTACAGGAAAGAAACCTAAGAAATGTACAAAATTATACATAGTTAAGAAGTTTTTACTGTTTTTCAGGGAGGAAAGCATTCGTAACACTACACCACTGCACCCTCATATTTCAGCAGTTTGTACTATCACTGTCACATTACTGAACAGACTTCTTACACCAACACTAGGAAGTTCTGGCTTACTTTGGGCAGACATAAAACGATAGTCAGAAGTCTCCAAGAGATGAAAGGGAAGAAAAAACTTCCACCAATTTCTAATGCCTTCAGGAAATTATCCAGGCTCCCTCTCGTGGGGGATTTAATGTAGACACTGTCCCAGTTTGCTACATGAGAACAGCTTTGAACAACTATAGGTTTTTTCTCTTGTAAAACAAACTGTGTTAGGATTGGACTCAGTAATCCCTGGATTTTCTTGTCATGCTTCAGTCATAGCAATCTGAGGTAAAGCTTTGATTCTGGCCCTAAGCTACATCACATAAAGAAGAACAGTCTGTGAGTATAAAAAAGAGAAAACATCACATTTCAAAAACATAAATTAGTGTCTTTGTGCTACAAAATCCTCAGAACATTTCTCATTTCTTACTTCAGCTCTCCAGAGCCTCAGCAGAACCACCACCTCTGCCCTTGATGTGGACAGAGGCCAAAGAGAGATCACTCTCCCCAGGGCACACAAGACATCTAGGACTCCTAGTTTTCATTTCTGTGGTTTATATATTGATTATACTAAGTTCCAAGTCTCATTTCTCTCCAATAATTCGAATATCATTTATTTGCACCCCTGTAAGACAATTCCAACATGCCTATGTATTGCTGCAAAACACACACACACAGGAGTCAAGCAAACCATCCATCCATTTAACTTCTCTACACCCCTGAAGTTGTCATTGTAACCAGTTACAGTAAAGGAACATGACAAGCTTTACAAACACAAAAAGACATCACATTTGGTATTTTTAGTATCTTACACTAAGTATATGTACTACATATTGCCATCAAAATTCCTGTTATCTGTGCAATCTTGTAGTCAAATTCAGATTTGCCTCCTGAACTTCATAACCAATATTATCAACATTCCGCAGTCTGAAGTCCTGATTAAACAAAAAACATGCAGAGAGGTAGCATTTTTAAAAAAAAAAATTTAAAAGAACCATCCAACTTGGGGTAGGAAAACTGCAACCTGAAGTTGTTGCTGTATGGGAAAACCAGCACGAGCCTTCATGGATGGAGTCAATTTTATTTCTGACAGCCCTTATTATGACTCACTAACTTTTCTTCCTTAATAAGGCCACAATTTGCATCAGAGAAAGTGTGTCTATAACAAGCCCGAGGACTCAGAAAATTATCCAATGGCTAAGAAACAACTTTGCTACATACAGGAAAATAATTTTAGTTCTCAATTTGTCCTTGTGCTTTCAAATAGAAAGGGACGCAAGATTATACCTACTATAGCCCAAGGATACTGATTAACCTCATATAGCCCATCTTAGATGACGAGTATAACTCAATTACTGCCAGATAAGATGGCAGTTGAAGAGCAACCCAAATTTGAGGGATATTTAGGATATAGTCCGCACAGAAACCAGCCTCATAGGTCAGAGGAAACAGTCCTGATCACTGCAAGTTCTTCGGGACAAGTAAAAAGTTTTACGAGAACCCACTGCTTGCAACCATACAGGAAGGCAAATAAAGAGCAGCAATTCACGTTCAGGAAATCCAAAGCCTTCCAAAGCAAGCGTTAACTTATTCAGACCAGGGAGATGACCACCTCATTTTGTCCCAGAGGCACTCCTTTAGTGCCCAAGTAAGGCTATGTGGGGAACCAGCAGAGAGGTATTTACGGTTCAGAAAGACAGGCGTGATCTCCTCGCCCCTGCCTACCCAGAACCCCCTCAAATGCAAAGCCTGAGGTGTGCGCTGCTGACACTGACAGACCACCCTAAAGATGAAACTGCAGAAAGGATGCGAGACCATTCTCCTCGTACAAAAACCAGACAACCCTCCCAGCAACGGGGCAGGACTACACCACCTGCAATGAAACCGAAGAGGGCAAGCACACACACCGGCCCCTCGCACACCGCGCTGCGATGGCCACAGGACCCGCCCCGGACCTCCGTCAGCCAAGCGCTCCCCTCGCCAGCTCCCCAGTCTTGGGCACTCCGAGGCCACTTCGCCTCCTGCTCCACCGCAAGGGGCTTGCGGGCATGCAGGGACGGGGGACTCCTGGCTCGGTTAAACCTGCCCCGGAGGAGCGCTGCCCCCGCCGGCAAGAGCCGGGTCCCCGCGGGGGAGGGAGCCCAGCGGGGCGGTGCGGCGCGGCGCGGCACTCACCGATGCCCAGCCCCACCACCACGCGTCCCGCCAGTAGCGTCTCCTTGTCGCGGGCGGCGGCCAGCACGCCGGACCCCACCGTGAAGAGGCCGCTGGCCAGCAGGATACAGGGCCGCCGGCCGCACAGCCCGTTCAAGACGCCGCCGGCCAGGGCGGACAGGGCGGCAGCGCCCACCGTGCCGGAGACAAGCAGCTCCTGCCAGAGCGCGTCCAGGTTGAGCTCCCTCTTGAGGAGGAGCAGCGCCCCCGACACCACGCCGGTGTCGTAACCGAAGAGGAAGCCCCCCAGGGCGGAGAAGACCGACACCACGTAGACGAAGCCGGGGGTCTCGTCCTGCTGGAACTGGCGCCGCGCCGCCCGCTCCAGCTCTCCGCCCGACGCCGCACTGTTGAGGCTGGAACAGGACTCGGCGGCGATGAGGCTCCGCTCGCCCGCCGCCGCGCCCGAGCCGGCGGACCCGTCCGCCTGCCGTCGCCTCTTCTCGCCCATCAGGTTGCTCAGGCTCCGAAGCGTGTACTCCACATTATCGCTGGCCTTGCGGGACATGGGACGGCCGCGGCGGCTCCCGCCCCGACCGGGGAAGGGCAGGGGGCTGAGGCGGGCGGCTGCCGGGCTACTCAGACTAGGGCGGCGGGGCTGTCGCTGCTGCCGACGCTGCCCGTCCTCGGCGCGCCCGCCCCTCTCGGGCCGCGCTCAGCTGGTTCGCATCGTCCCCCCGCCACCGGGCGGACTTGAGGGGAAGTTGCCGCCGCTCCCAGCGCCCGGGCGGAGCTGGAGGCGGAGGCAGGCGGGGACAGCGGCGAGCGCGGCCCGACGGGCGCAGGGGGCGGATCTGGCCGCCCCCCTCCGCCGTGCGCGGTACGGGGCAGGCGCGGCTCGGAGCGCCTGCGCACGGAGCACCTCCGCCGCGCTCACTCGCGGGCTGTGCGGGCGGGCCGAGGAGCTCGTTGTGTGCGCTGGGGCCAGGAAGGAAGTCGGGATGGAAGCCAGGAAGGAAACCCTGGGCGGGTGGGCGCCACGCAAGCCTGGGGGGCCGGTCCCCGAGCCCGTGGAGCTGTTCCTGCTGGCAGCCCCCATCAACAAGAGGTGGAAGAGGCAGCCAGCCGGGGCTGCCCGCCCGTCCCCCGCGCGGTTTCCGCGCTGCCTGGGGAGCGCTGTCCAGGTGCCGGGCGCGCGTAAGGATTGCAGTTGACTGAATAACGGGATCTTTTGAAGGGAGACAGCGTTCAGCGTCCGCGTTTGTCAGTTGCTGAAGCGCTGGGTGACACTGGCTGTGCTGCTGAGCAGGTTTTCGCCTGGCTCTCTTCGTCCAAGCTCAGCTGCGGGGACCATTTCAGATCGTTAGTTTTGGTTGATTGATTGTCCCTACCTCCCTTGCTCTCCTTCTTTTCCGAGTGTTGAACAGGAAGGGCCCTGGGGCTGCACAGCTCGAAAGAGCCCCTTGTCACGGCTGCCTTTGCAGTGGCTGACTGTCACTGCAGGGGCTCTGAGCGAGCCTGGCCGCCCCCGTCCCTGCCAGCTGCACGAGCACCACAGAGCGTGGCAAGAGCACTGGAACAAGCTGCTCGGGGACCTCTCGCTCCCTGGAGACACTGAAAACCCACCTGGACGTGTTCCTGTGTAACCTGCTCTAGGTAACCCTGTCTTAGCAGGGGCGTTGAATGTTCTCCAGAGGTCCCTTCCAACCCTAACAATTCTCTGATTCTGTTACCGAAAAAGGGAAATTTCCAGCAGTTGTTCAGAGAGAGACAGGTTTCTTACCGTGTAGGATCAGAATTTGGAGCTTGTTCTCATGTTTGTGCTTGAAGCAGAGCATCATGTTTTGCTAATTCCACCTTTAAACAGTCGTTTTGGGGATTTTTCACCAGGATGCAGAGCCTGGTGGATCCTGTCAGCAGGGAGAGGTGCCCGGCTCCATGAGGACCCAGGCAAGCTTTGCTGCCGGTGTGCATGGAAGGGGGCCTTCCAGATGCAATGCAGACCTTGTGGGGAAAGATTATATGATAATACCACAATATTATAATTTGTACTTCTTGTATATATATATATATTGCCACATATATGGATAAAACAAAATTTTCCTTCTGACTTAACTGTCTTCTGTAGAGATTCTCATAATGAGGCCAACCAGTAGCCAGAGAATTTTTTTAATTAGCTGGATCAGTTACCAGCCTACACCTTGTGAGCAGTACCAGTCATAGCCATGTGAATTTAAAAATTAGAAGAGGGAGCAAAGTCCAACATGGCCAGCTGCACACAGCCTCTTTGGTGGTTTGCCTCTTCCTCAAAGCAAGCTGTGGCATACTAATACTGGTTCAGATAATACCAACTAAATAAAATAGCAAGCTGTAGTTATGAAGATTAATTTTAATAATAGTATAATGATGTCTATATAGTTAATCCAGTTAGAGACAGATGTGGCAGTGGATTTCTAAATACAATAGGTTAGCTTGCATGTTTGAGCATGGGAGAAGCCTGAACTAAATAGTAATTAAATGCATGTTAACATTCAGTTATTTTTAGTCAAGATTTGAGTAACGTGGTATGATTGGCACAGGGCATTCCTTATTTGTTAAAGACCAACAGGGGCTGACCTAGTACTAGAGCAAGGAACAGTTCCAGGTTCTAGCATCAAGAATGAAATTATCACAGAATGTGCTGACTTGGAAGAGACCCACCGGGCTCATGAAGCCCAACTCCCAGCCCTGCACAGCACCATTCCCAAGAGTCACACCGTTTGCCTGAGAGCATTGTCCAAACTCTTCTAGAACTCTGTTGGGCTGGTGCTGTGACCACTGCCCTGTGGAGCCTGTTCCAATGCCCAACCACCCTCTGGGGGAAAAACCTTTTTTCTAGTATCCAACCTACACCTCCCACAGCACAACTTCAGGCCGTGCCCTCAGGTTCTGTCACTGGTCACCACAGAGAAGAGATCAGTGCCTGCCCCTCTTCCCTTCATGAGGAATTGTAACTGCAGTGACGTCTCCCCTCAGTCTCCTCCAGGCTGAACAGACCAAGTGACCTCAGCCACTCCTCATATGGCTTCTCAAGGCCCTTCACCATCTATGTTGCCCTTCTTTGGACACTAACAGTTTAATGTCTTTTTTATATTGTGGTGCCCAAAACTGCCCCCAGCACTTGAGGTGAGGCTGCCCCAGCTCAGAGCAGAGTAGGACAATCCCCTCCCTTGCCTGGCTGGTGATGCTGTGCCTGATGCCCCCCAGGACACGGGTGGCCCTCCTGGCTGCCAGGGCACTCCTGACTCACATTCAACTCCCCGCTGACCAGGACCCTCAGCTCTCTTTCCATGGTGTTACTTTCCAACCTCTCATTCCCCAGTCTGTCCATACATCCAGGGTTGCCCATCTGAGGCACAGAATCTGGCACTTTCCCTGCTTGAACTGCTGAGTGCTGGACATTTTGTTCAGAAGGATACTATGAGAGAGTATCAAAAGCTTTACTGAAATCCAAAAAGATTACATCAACCATCTTTCCTTGATCAGATAGGTGGGTTACCAGGAACTGTCCCCTCAGGTCCAGCAGTCCTCCATGAGCAGACTGGCTTACATTTCTACAGCAGGAGAGAAGCTGTAATCTTCCAGAAGTCTCCAGACTTGCCTGACAAGCACAACACTCACTAGTTGGTTTTTTTTTATGTAAGCCCCAAATAAAAATGTGGGACACAGTGCATGAAACAGAAAGCATTCACACCAAATCCCTAGCCAACTAGAAGGAATGCTTTTATAGAATATTGTCACAACAGCTGGCTGCCACAAAAACAACCTGTCTTTTTAATAGCCACCTCAGATGCTGGAGGCATTCTGTATGTTGCTGTTAATGGAGACTCAAGAGAGCTAACAAAAAGATTTTATTTTTTCCATTGATGGCCCAACACAAGCACAAACAGATATAATTTCTTATCAGATCATGCTGTCAAGCTTCTCTCTTAAAGGATTCCCTGAAGGAACAACAAAAAGTTAGGTGTGAGATGCACTGCACTGAAGACTGACTTCATGAGAAAAAGGATTTGTTTGGTTTGTAGATTTTCAGTATTGTGATCATCTCTCTATAGTACTGCATTTCATGATAAAAGCTGACTTATAAATGATTTCACATTAATTCAAAATGCAGTAGGTATGGTTAGTAATCTAAGACAGGACATCAGATTCAAAGAAGGATTTGAGTGGATTTTAGGTATGATGTTTTGCTTTCATGACATTGAATATTTAATTGAAACACTTTAGATTCACAGCACTTTCTCATTCTCTCCTTTAAGGTGTGTTTGCACAATTGTTTGCCAGGATGTTATGAACTAAATCAAAGAACTGATCCAGCTTTCAAAAACTCAAATTTTTGTGTTCCACAGAGAGCAGGAATAATCACTGGATTTTACTACTTTTATGTTGTTGGTACATGGCATACATCAGAAAATGTCTTCCAGAAAATTACTGAGGACTTTGTACATGTGCCCAGAACTCTGCCAGAACAGAACAGGGGAGTAAGCTCCTGTCTTTGCAGACACTCAGAAGTGGGTGGATGAGTGCTGAAATCTCCTGGGGACTTCAGCCAAGATTCACGGAGAGATGCTGTAAGTCTGTTGTGTGGTAGTCTGATGGTCAGTAGCCCCACCCAGCAAGTGGGAGCCAGATTCATGGATTTGCTTCAGCCCAGGACTCGGGACCCAGGAAATCTTTCTCACCTCTCAAGAAGATTATAGGTTCAATAGGGAAAGAATGGATTCTTAAAGGAAATTGGGTTGATGTGCAGACAAGAATGTAAGAGCTCTGGGGCTAGACAGACAGTGAGGCAGAAAAGGATGTGATTCTGTGGCAAAAGATCAGCTTTCTCAACGATGGTTATATTATTTACATGAAACTAGTTGCACTTAAAAAAAAAAGGAGTAATACAAGGAGCAAATCCTCAAACCAAGAATTCTTCCCATCTCAGTGCTGTGAGGGTAGGCATGAGGTCTTTAGCCTCATATGGGTTTCAGCAATATAGTGTCCAACCCCATTTGTTCTTAGGTTTGTAAACTAATGTCTTGTTTGTTACTGTTATGACAACTTAAACTCTGATACTGCTTTGATAGTATATTTTGCCACGAGAAATACTACTGTGCTGGGCTGGGGGAAATCACCTAGCTGAATATGCAAAAAATATCAGCAAATTTAGTTTTTAAGAGCAGTTCATACAATGTCTGAAACCTTGGAAGAGCAATGATAGTAACAAGAGAACTTTTTCTTACAAGTTAAATTTCCTTGCAGTCTCAAGGTTCAGAAACTTTTTCTATACAAAGAATTTTACATTATCAGTGTGCCATGAAAATACTTTTTTATGAAAAGTATTTCTTCCTGCTGAGAAGACACAAACCCATGACACACCAGTTTGTTGAGTTTGCAGGTATGTATGAGTAATATAAAGGTGAGACTGTAAGGAATTCTCTAAAACAGAAAAACAGGATCTGAAAACAGGAGTTTAGAAACTATTTGAAATAAGCAGTGTATTGCCACAGAACTTCCTTTTGTTCCAAAGGTCATCCTACCACAATGTTGTTAGGTCTCTTTGGAAAGAAGACACTTTCAGATACATTCTGTAGTTTTCTGGTTCCCATATAACATTCCTTCTCCAGCCATTTTCTCTATCTTGACAGAGACATTCATTTATCTGAATGTGCCTATCTCTGAGCTCTCAATATAGTTTTAGTTGTTTGTAATCCTTCTGGTGTTTGATTTGGGTTCTCATTTATATGTACAGATTCTGATTAGATCCTTCTTCAATATCTCAACAAAAGTCACCTCTCATATATACAACCTCTCCTTGGTTGGATGCTGCTATATAGTAAGTACTCTTAGACTGGTCTGCAGTGAGACTTTTAGCCTGTTACTTACCTTCTGCTGCAGTTATCTGAAGCTGCAAACTGGGACATCACTATTGACCTCCTCTGTAAAATCCTTTCAAAATTAAAGTAGCATCACAATTTATTAATAAGATATGTACTGGTGCCATGCATTTAATCCTACTGGTCAAGTGTTAAGAGATACATCGCCTAAAAAGTAGGAAGAGTTACAGCCTTAGCACTGGAAAAGGGTATGGATGATGGTGATGGCAGAAAGAAGCTGACAAACTGTGAGATGAAGCATTCTTTGCCTGACAGACTGGCAGCAGTACCACTAAGATTGCTAAGACATCACATCACAGGCTGTTTCAATCTCAGATAACTTTTCCAAAGTAACCATCTGAGCTCACTTTTTGCATAATTTCACTCTCTTTCTTTCTATAAATATGAATTCTAGCAAACCTACTTCAATCCTCTTGAAAAGGCAATTGTAAGAAACACATTTTTTGAAGATATATTTTTCTCTTTATTTTTAAAATATACAACGTTTTTATGCTTTAGAGCAGGGACTCAGTTTTTGGCAGGAGAACAGTTCCTTTCTGGCTTTCCTTTGGCTGTCAAAAGGAAAATGTAACAGGATTTGACTGAAACACATTCTCTGGTATCAGCAGCAAACATGTGAAAACGTACTGCTAAATCCAGTGTCACCCAATGGCTCCATCTGCAGCCATGAAATAGAGAGTTATGCATTGATCTGCATACAAGTGTCCAGGGATGGGGGTCAGGCTGCGCATTTAAATGCATTGTTCTAAAATTCAGGGCCCAGCACATGCTAAAAGCCAGTGGCAGTGCAAAATCGGGAGCAGGGGTGGAGGGGGATACAGACTTTTATTACTGCACAATTCAGATTTTTTACATTTGTGTACTTGCAAAGATGCTTTGCCAGGTTACAATCCTTATTAAGTCATTATTACCCTGTGAAAGTTATAATTACTTCATTACAACACCTGGCAGCATGAAAATCAAGGACTTGGCGCAACACTACCTATGAGATTCCAGGGATACCAGGGATGCTCGTCATACACTGTGTCTTCAAACAGATGTATGCCAACACAGAGTTGTTTGTCTGCCAAACAGAAACCTCGTCAAGTGCTGCAGGTAAGCCTGGAATAACAACAGGCCATCTCTCAATCAGTTCAGATTTCTAGGATCAGAGTAATGCTCTATTCCAGCACACACCTAGCATCTGGTGTACATAAAAGATATACACAGGAAGAAGAGAACTACATGCAAACCCATTAATTTTGGTCCAAAACTCCTTCATTCTATTGTTCACTAAAAAATTTTTATTTATGAGAGTTTATTTCCGTAAAAGGTGGACAGTACTTGTAAACCAAATCCTACTACGGATTATATAAGACCAGAACATCAGTTGTCTGTCATTTAATGAAAAATAAATCAGAAAGGCTTTCAGGCTTATTTATGACTAAACACTATTCTCCATCCCTGCAAAAGTAGCATCTGACCTGGCATGGATTCACTACTTTAGAAACTCTCACCTCATCAATGCAAAATATTTCCATCAAATTAAAGTTCCAAGAAGTGGAAGCCATATCCTGTAAGCTGCAGGTTAAAAGCTGGCTTTGCTGTCAGCCCTGACACTGCGTTGCTTCAGAGCAGAACACTGTACAGAAGTGCTTTTTCCAAGTTTGCAAATGAAACTGGAATCAGACCGGGAAGAATCCAGCTACTGACTCGTTAAGTTGGTCAACCCTTTGGATCTGACAGACTATGAATCCATCAAAATTTGTCCAGTGGGATTTTTTCTGAGAGGACTGTACTATGAGGGATAGGCAATTTTGAGAAGGAAATTGTACCATGTGAATTCCCTGTACAAAGGCAAAATAGACTCAGAGAGTGCCTAAAGTTGACTGACACATTGCAACATGCCAGGCATCATACTGGGATGTGGAAGTTGAAAATGGGCACTTTCCATTGATGGGAAAGAGGATGTAGCTACAGCACACTGTCATTTGTATTTGCTTCCTTGCTTATTTCTTTCTCTGTACTTCAAAAGTCCTGTTTCCACTAGTGTAGATGGATGGGGGTTTTTAAATCTATTTTGTTCTTCTGTGGGTATTAAAATCTGCTGCATTTTATAATAGATCCTCTGTGAAATGTTTTCTGGAACTTTCCCTAGAAATTTTAACAATTCTCTGACAAGCAGCATAGCGGCCAAGGTGGTAATATTAAATATAACATTAAAGGCTCTTGAAAGTTGCATTAATTAGTGATTTTTGACCCCTTCAAAGCATTTGATATGTGGATGTGCTAATCCCCTGGGAAGGTTAAGGCTGCCAGTAGGCAATGTTGAACAGTCACTAATACCCATCACAAAGCAATGCCACTGACTTTTAAAAAGCATCTGTAGGTTCAGTGAGGACTCTGCTTGCAATATGACACTAACAACACATGGCCCTGGATGTACGTAGGAGGCACTTCTGATGGTGGTCTGGGTGAAAGAATGGGAGTTAAACACACAGGACCTCTTTCTAGCAGCTTTCCAAGGTACCAGGCTGTTTTCACTAATGCAAAATTTCTGCACCTGCTTCTCTCTACAGGTACAAATTATGTGCCTAAATAAGGCAGACTTGAGCCCATCCCATTTTTGCTTGCATCAAAAGGCAGGCAGTGAGAGGCTTCCCTCAGGTGCCCTCAGTGATGCACGGTGCCTGGCAATCAGGAGGAGCAGCTGCGCTGCCAGGCACAGTTGCAGAGGCTGCCCTCAGGGATGCAGAGCCTTTGTGGTGTTCTGCACACAGCTGGGATGTGGCCATGGATAGATACACAGTGTTTAGGAAGGACAGGTGGAGAAGAGATGGGAGTGTCATGCTTTACATTAAGGAGCTCCTTGACAAATGCAGTGCCCCAGTATCAAACTGAAGACAGATCTGCTGAGAGCTTTCGAGTCAAAATCACAGCAAGGAGCAATCTGGGGGAGGTTGTAGTAGATGAGTGTTACAGACTGCAGGCTAGGAGGAGGCAGGGGCTGAAGCCTCCAACTTAGAGCCCTTGTCCTCACCGGGGATTTCAGCCACCTGGTTGTCTGCTGGAAGGGCAGCACAGTACTGGGCAGGCAATCCAGGATGTTCTGGGAGTGCAATTGTAACATTTTCCTAACAAGAGCGGGGCAGTCGTGACTGACTTGTTCATGCTGCCTTGGATTTCTGCTGAGGAGCAGGGAAGAAGTGAGGGTAAGAGGGGTCACAGAGCTCTGCTCAGGCTGTGGGTGGTTTATCACAGGCTGCAGCAGTTATGAGGTGACAGATGTAGCAGAGCCAGGAAGGAGAGCCACAAGACTCTGGGTAAGCAGATTGACTTATTCACGAAATAGCCTGTGGGAAGCAGCTGTGAAGGGAAAAGTCCCCAGAAGAGCTAATTGGTTTTTAGAAAGAGCTTACTGAAAGCTCATGCATGAACTATACCATTGTGCAGGAGCACAGGAAGCTTCAGCTTACAGTCTGTGGGCTAGGCAAGGACCATCCAGGTGAACTACAATACAGACAGGGAACATGCAGGAAGCAGAAACAAAAAACACTGCTTGGGCACTGAGGATTAAAATCAGGAAAGCTAAAGCCTAGCTGGAACTAAAATTAATGAAGGTCATAAAAGGTAGTATGGTAAAAAGAGGTAGCATGGGTATATATGGGCCCACAGGTGGATGGGAGAGACAACGCAGTGAAGGTTGAAGTAAGCAGCAGCTTTTTTGCACTAGTTGGCACACATGAATCGTGCTATCTGGCCTTTGCACATATCAGCACGGGGGGGAACAGAAGAGCAGTGGGGAAGCAGCAGTTAGGGAGCACTGAGACATCTCGTGGGCATTCAAACCCATGGAGTCAGGTGGTACTCACTCAGGAGCATCGATATTACTGGCCAGCAAGATCACTGTCTATCATCTACAGAAAATCATGGCAAGCAGGAGAGGACCCTGCTGACTGCAAGATGTTTAATGTTACATTTCTTTTTAAAGGCAAGAAAAGATACAGGGAACTGTAGGTCAGCCTGAGTGATTCCTGGACAGCTCATTCTTTGTTACTTCTGGGACATTTACCTGAGGGAGCACAGGGGTGTGCTGGATAAGAAGACAGCTTTGCCTTCTGTACAAAAGGTATTTGTTCATCACCAAGAGCACGTGTGGCACAAGTAGTGCTGGGACTACACTGGAGGACTGTGCAAGACAGAAAGCCACAACTGGTGCAGCCATGTTCATACTGCCTGCTGGGAATGGTCCCAGGAGCAACATATCCCCAGCCACTCCCAGGATTTGTCTCAGGTCCCGTTGGTTGCTCCAAAACAGAGACTGAAGTGATCTACAGTTTTGCACTTACACCTTTTATGGATCAGCACTCCACTTCTTTCACTAGTGCTACTATGTTTAACAGAGCAGAAGAGCCTCTCTGCTGACCACGTAGGCAGCTGTAACTCCTGCCTCAACACTTCTGCTTACATGCTTAAAGAAGATGATGTGAATACCCACTTTGACATAGGCAACTGGGCATGCTGCCTGTAATAAAGCATTTACTACAGAAAACAATGTTCCTGAGAGGCGCAGTCCCACGTGTAATACAGACATAAATGCGAGGTCTTGAATTACAGAAAGCAACATATGGTATTGTCAATAGAGACTAAAGCAATGTGCACTTTATGTATAATGTGTTAATATGAAATATGAGGTAAAAAATGATAGTGTAGCATTTAGTCTCCTCTAGGACATTAACAATGCAGTTTAGGATACATGGAGCTTCTAGCTCTGACAGTAGTACATGTAGGTGACATTAAGTGAGCAGCTAACACAGAAATAGCAGATACCTACTGTTAATCAATAGAGAACTATATTCAATATGTCCGAGGAGACCACAGCCAAACAGCCCACAGGGAGGCATGTAAGTGTACAGGTTTGGGGAGGTAACAGAATACATTAAGGACTGCATCTTGAGTTGTGCAATGACACTGATATTTTTCACAAGATCATGAGAATGTAAACACATTAAGAAAGTGTGAAAGGTTTGGCTACACCAAAATGTGCGTGCTCACTCTCAATGCTGAAGACTATCAAACATTTTGATGCAAATCTGTGTCTGTGTGCTAATCTTTGTGATAATTTGATTTCAGACAGAAATACCTAAAAAGTGGGAAATTAAGTGGTCTATATTTTTCTAATGGTAAACAGGTGGACCTTCTCTAAATGAACAAAAACTATTCAAGGAATACAGTTTGGTGAATATATTTACCACTGTTATCAAATATACAGTTCTGTGAAAAATGGGGTGGTTATTTCTTAGGACCAATTGCAAGTGAGAAAGAATCATCATTGTATCATCATTTGTCTTACACTCATCTCGCCAAACCTGGAAATTAGAGAAGCTTGCATTGATAGCACTATTGTAGATAACATAATAAAGTGTGAGAGGGAAAAGAAAGAAACAGAAGAGGTTAAAAATGGCAGAGGAAGAAAAAAAAGTCTTGAAGTACAGTAGGAAGAAGTCAGAATTTAAAATAAAACAAAACAAATTGGCCTGTGGACTTCTGGAAACTTTAAAGTAGTGAAGATGGGAAAAAAGAGGGAGACAGGAAAAAAAAGACATAGTGAGTAAACAGGTGGAAATCTAAGTTTTAGACACTGATTCCAGCTGAGTTAGGTAAGGTAAAGAGAATTGACAAGCAGCAGCTCTTGAGGCAAAAAACTCTGAACATCAATGGCATTTGAAGAAAAAGAAGAGTAAATAAGCAACTGTTTGTGACACAATCCCTCCCTCTACTCCCTTTTGCTGTTGGGATTGACATTGCTTTAGAAGTCCAACACCATGTGTTTGTAATCTGATGGTGAAGCTGTGTATCAAAGAGCTTCCAGGCTAGTATTGATTAAGAAAATATTCTGCTGAAGCACAGGACAGACCTTTTCCCAGTTTCAGTCCAGATGGGTGTTTTTTAGATCTGCCTCCAAGTGCCAACCCCACATCCAGGTCTACAGGGGATTTTCCAGTAGGATCTCTCCCAAGCCTTTATGTGATTTGGGCCCTTTGCAAGGCACAATACATCTGATTTTTGCTCTCTAGAGCTGTGCCCCAGCTCCATCTTTCTATGAGGCAGGGACAAGGGAATGGAGCCTTCTACTTGGAACCTTCTTTCTCTAAACATCACCAGCCTTCACCAACTCAGATAATGACTCACCTCAGGAACAGCATTTATTAGTGCCCTCCCAGCTTGAGAGTTCAATCCATGCCTGAAGACTGAAATTGCTGGAGGATACAGGCTGGCCCAGCACGCACCTGCCTTCTTTTTGGAGTGAGCACATGGGAGCAGATCAGCTATCCCAGTGGCAATTTGTAGGTGAAGACTTACATGCTCTTACACCACCCCTTAATGTGGGTGCAATGTTCAGAGCCCATTGGGAAGGGGCAGCCCACTGGCCTGTGCACATGATGCAAATCCCTCCATCCTGGGCATCCTACCTGCCTTTTTCAGCCCTCTCTTTCTGCTGGAAGAGGGTAGGGGACCACCAAACCAGGCTTGGGTTTCCGCAACCGTTGCCATTGGACAAAGAGATGAAGCCAGGACTGCCTTGTTTCTCATGAAGACAGCTGTGAGCTGGGCTCTGACTCCTCTACAGGGATCAACCTCCTCATGAGAAATGGCTTTCCTCAGCTGCAGCTTCCTTCCAGCCAGATGCGCTTTGGTCCCTGCAGTCCAGGCTGTCTGCTGCTCTCCACACAGAAATGACCTCTCCGACAATGCCATTCCTCCTGTTCCTCCAAGCAGCACATTTCGCACAAACCAGTGTGCTGACAAATTCTCTTTGAACAGGAAATATTACTTCAGCGTCACAGTGATCTTTCCATTTTCCTTAATAAGCTTGCTGTGTGTATTACATTGTGTTTTGGGGCCAGCAGAGCCTCAAAACACTGTTAGGTTTTTTGAGCAAATAGCAATATTAAAGAACAGATCCTGGCCTGAAAGTTTGTCATTTAAACAAAAATGGAGATAGGGAAAATGGAGTTTGCAGTTATGTTAGCTAAACTGTCCTCCTTTTTCCCCACCAGGGAAATAGAAGGGAAAGTAGCTAGGCTGTGAGAGGGATTATTTTTTACAGGCATGCTGATTCCTCAAATTCATTCATGAAAAATGATCAGGGAAGAGACGCACAGCATTGAAGCGCTGCAAATTACACTGGGATTTTCTGTAGTATTTATGCATCAGTGCTTGTCATTTGAAATTTCTGCATCAGTTATTTGGTAGTTACATGAATGGACAAAAAAATCATGTTTATTAATCAAATTCTCATAGCTGATTTGGGTAATAGGGTTCATCAAAAGACATGAAAGAAAGTATCTGAGACCTAGGATAAGAGAGCTGATGAGAGGATCTCCATGCGTGTGGGAAATCTTCAAGGAAAACAATTACTAATGAAAGAAAATAAACCTTTTAAAGTAGATCACTGATTTGTTGTGTGGGGGAGGACTTCAAACGAGCAATGTTCTTTCCTCACAGGTATTACGCTGTCTGTGGCCATCAAAGCTGCCACTGCCAGCCTCTTCCTGACAGTGATCCTTGGAACACAACTCATTAGACTCAGAGGAAAGATGTTCAGGACTGGTGCCCTGGCATGGGGCCTGACTATCCCCCATTACATTGGGTGGACAGCTGGAGCTCTTCTGGGGGATGATTCTAGGTGCTGAGATGCCTGTGTGGGTACACTGCTCTCTAGGAACCTCTGTACCCCCTCCTTTCTCATGTAACATTAAGAATCAATACCCTGTTCTAGCTTTATTTTCTAATTGGTCACCTTGGTGTGTTGGCCCATTGATTTAAGGTCTCTTCATTGATGAAAGGGAAGAACTCTCCATTCTAGGGAGACTTTGACCCACCCCTTGAGAAAACAAATGAATTTATGAAAAGCACCAAACCAGACCTGTTGCCAAGGAGCAATTCAAATGCCTGCTTGAGGCCACACTTTCTGGACTAGGGCATACTCACACCAAGTTCATCTTCTGAGCAGCTTAGAATCTCTCACCAGTCTCTGTTAAAATCTTTTTTCTCAATCTTTTTTCTCAACCATTTTTCCCTCCTGAAAATTTTTGTCTAATTTTAAAAATCGCAAAACAGACAGCTGATTGGCCTGAAGTTGTGTTGGGGAAGGTTTAGGTTGAATATCAGGAGAAGGTTCTTCACCCAGAGGGTGGTGGGGCACTGGAACAGGCTCCCCAGGGAAGTGGTTACAGCGCCAAGCCTGACAGAGTTCAAGTAATGTTTGGACAACATTCCCTGGCACATAGTGTGACTCTTGGGATGTCCTGTGCAGGGCCAGGAGTTGGACTCGATGATCCTTGAGGGTCTGTTCCAACTCAGCTGATTCTGTGATTTTCTATCCAGCAATGATCATCTCTCCTGAGTTGAAAGCAAAGAGCTAGCTAGTCTTCTCCATCCTAAGATTTTAGGGATTGGGTATGTGCTTGCTGACATGGTCAAATCAATATATTTTTCTATCATCTTCTCTTTGGAAAAATGTACTGACATTTTCAGGAAAAACTCTGAGACTGAGACAAATGACAAACTGATGTCTAACGGTTATAGCCATGTTTTACTTCCAATGGTCAGCACTGAACAGCTTTAACTGTGGCTGGCATCTGAAGAAGTGAGAGTACATCTGCAGCACATGCTGCAGCTTCAAGCACATATATCTGAACTAGAGCAGGGCATACCCTGCCATCTGAGCACAGAGGCCTACTCAGGCTAATTTGCCCTTCAGACAGAGGCTTTGTCAATGTGCTGAATATTAATGAAGGCAGGTTGAATAGGAAGCTTAGGCATCACTGAATCTCTAGATATTTGGTAGCATGTCTGCCCTGGTTCTTTGTCTTGTATCCTTTCATTTATGTCAGTTCATGTAAGCCACTCAACATACCCCAACTTCAGATAAGCAACATGAGATATCTTCTATTAATAAGCCTTGCCTGAAAATAGTAACAGTTGGTCCTCAAATTTCCCTGTGCCAGGAGAGTAATTTATTAATTCCTTTTTATTCCATCTTGAGGAATGTTATGGCCCCAAACTGTCTATATTTGGTGAACCAGAGTAAAACAATTGCACAGGGGATTACATCTGTTGTAAGCGGTGGTGTTACAACAATGAACTGCCACACCAGATGTGTTCTGCAACAGGAATTCATCCTGGGGACTGATCCTTTAAAAAATTCAACCAAGAAGTCACAATTACTTCAAGGGATTCTACTTATATGTATGAATATTTAAAGGTTCAGATTTGTTGATAACTGGAGGAAAAAAGCCCTGGGCTTTTCAACAAGGCTTGTAAATGTTCAGAAATACACTTGGATACAATAATGGGCCAAAGAAGATACTTCATTAAAGGAAAGTATTAAGTTATTTCATAAGATAGGCATTCATCAAAGAAAACTAGAAATGAAGGCATTACACTTATGCTGAGAGAAAAGTTCTAGCAACAGATCCTTGAGGAAGGGGAGACCAGACTGGAAGGAGACAGCAAGGCAAGCACAGTCAGGAACATCATAGCCAAGGATGCTGTCCCCCAGAGCTTGAGCAAGATGAGTAAAGCAGCTTGAGTGACAGTAACCACAGTCAGCCAAGGGTCTAGAGTGTCAATCCACCAGTTTAAGTGGGACAATCAAGTCAGCAGTCCAGGGTCAGGATCAGTTCCAGTGAGCCAGTAGCCAAGACAGCCAAGACTCAGTGATATCACAGTTTGTGATAATGATGCTGATTCAAGATCATGCCAAGAAGTCAAGTGCAGAGTGACAGGGGACATGGACATGGTTGTGACATAGCTCAGGCACAAACGAGGGCAGGGGCCTGAGCTGAAATGCAGGTCCACACTGCAGGAGCTGCTGCTCACAGCTTTCTCACGCAACTCACCTAAGCACAAGTAACCTGAACCAAGGTTACACAGAGGCACCAAACTTGAGCATATGCAGGCAACCCACCAGTGGTGAATGTGCTCAAGGCCTGACTACAAAAAGAACAAGATGAAAGAAAAAATAACTGGTGTGTTTTATGCCCCACTTGTCATATATTCTCAAATATAACTGAAAAAAGAACTACTCAAACACTCTTCAGATGGGATTCAAAGTGCCATGACTGAGAGAGAAGGAAGTGACAAGTGGAGATAGTATTTTGTAATTCAAGTGCACATTTCTTTAGATGTAGCATGTGGTAGGACCCTTTTGGCTTTCCCTAACAGAAGTCAGCTGATAAAGATATCACATAGATTCTCTAGGGTGACCTGAATGTGTTCTTGATGTTATGGTCTGGTGTCTGAACCCACGTGTTGCACTAAAATCTATTGCTGAGGTTCACATGACAAGTGGTATTAAATTTACCAGTAGTTTTGATAAAAAAAGAAGGCTATATCTCAATGAAAGTCAATCTTTTGGGACTGGCTTTACCTGAACAAAATGATACAGGCCAAATATAAACTTAACTATCCCCCACCATCCTAGGCTATTAAAACAAACACAGAAGTGTGCCAGCAGTTTTATTAGCTAAGTTCTAGAAACTGTTTTATAGGAGGTTTTGAATGTGTACACTGCTATAGACCCTGTGTGCCACTATCCATTACTTTGAAGGGTTGAAAATCAGCAACACAAATTTGAAGAAAAGTGGTTAGGAAGTTTTGACTGTAAGAGGTAACATTCTTTCTGACTAATAATGTTGACACTTAAGTATTACTAATCCTTAACAGCATTTTCCTTCTTGATTCAATATAAGAATATGGCATTACAGCTGCTGTTTTGATATCAACATCTGCCATATGGAGATTCTGTCTTTAAAAAGAAAACTAACCTAGTGTATGCCAGATACCAGGATGAATGAAAAAGCATTAAAATCTGATTTTAAATTGCAATATATGAAGAAAAAGTGTCAGGTGATGTAATTAGCTAAAAAAATGCCATGAAATTCTGAAATTTTATTTACATATAATGAGTTTGTAATGCAAAGCCCCATGACTTTCAAGTCAAGTTCAACTTATGGAAGCCATGTGCAGGTGTGGTGGGTTAACTGAGCATTTTTAATTACAGAACACATAGACAAATGCCAGAGGGGGCAATTCTGCTCTTTTAGACTTCCTTGCACTGAGCAGTCAAAGGAATTTTAAAATTGATAGAATACAATAATTTTTTATGTTCCTAGACAGTGTACGCCTGTCAGAAAATTTACCTCACATGTGGAAATCTTCATCTACTGGATTACAGCTTCCAGCTGGAAACTTTACCTGCAAGCTCTTGTGCTTTTCTCTAAAACACTGAGAAGTTTGTCATTTCTCATCCCCACATGTAAGTATTTATACGACATTATCAATCACCTTGAAAGCTGAAGAAATCACTTTTCTTACATTTCATATTGAAAGATTTATTTTAAATTTCTTATTTTTTCTGGCTTTAATAATTTCTGGCAATGACACAATTTTCAGTCTATACACATGGATGTATTTCTTATGTATAAATATTTTTCCCCTACTTACATTTCTGTCTGAAGCTGACACTGAAAACATGTTGGAAGGCAGCATAGCCAAGAAATTGTGAATAGGTGTGAAACTTCAGCAGCATTTTTAGATAATATTTAGCTGTGAAGTAAAGTAGTGAAAACATGAGGATCAAGCAGCCCTAAATAGATATTCTGGAGCATCTATCCAGCAGTTTGAATGTCCTAGTGAAAAAAACAGAGCATGTTCATGACACTGAATATCTCATTGTCATGCCCAGTAAGAGGCACCTGACACCTTTCTCCTTCGTGCTTCACTTCACCACTTAAAAGAGTTGTTTTGAAAGAAAGGCTAAAAAAGAAACAACTGAGTTCAGGGCAACATTTTTGTTACCAGGAATCAGCACTAAGATTTGAAGCCTTGAGCTTCTACCTTCAGGACTGACAGCCTTCAAAAACAGCCATGCTGGCTGGTTGTTAACACAGGGACTGGGTATGGAACCCTGGCTACTCCCAGGGGCTGGAGTGAAACTCAAGATAGTGCCCAAGGGGAGTCAGACAACAGGCTTAGACCCTACTTCTAAGTTTGGCTTGGCTTTGAGAGTAAGAAGGAGGTGCTACACCAATAATCTATATCCATTTCCTTAAAGAAGGCTCCTACCACACCACATGATTTTCCTTCACCTCATTCAGTACAGCTGCTGTGGCTGGCAGGCTCAGAACTAGGGATGCCAAGCTCTTGTGTGAAATGCAGCATTCCTATGCAGTTGCTAAAATTACCATAAGGACTAAAAGGAAGATAATGGAAATAGCAACTAACAGCATACAGTTCCCCAAATGCTGATCAGAATTCTGTGCAATGCAGAAGAGACACTCCTGGAGCCCATTGCATTTCCCCCGCTGGACATCAAAACCCTGTTACAAACTGAAGAATTATGAGAGTTTCTGAAAGAAAAGGCAGCAACAGCCCTTAGAACTTAAATCTATTGCTGGTACTGATCTTCCCATCTTCACTCCTCTTCCTCCATCTTCCTTAATAATGCTTTAAAGCATTCAGTGTTTGAACATACAAAGCATTACATTACACTGAAGTTGCTAAGATTATCTTCTTTACAGGCTCCCTGTAAAGAGCCTGCAACAAAGGCTCCCTGGAAGCAAGCTTTCAGGCACCAGAGAACATTACCCACAGGATACAAACAAAAGCACCTTCATGGTACATAAACCCTTCTCTGAACCTCCTAAAGGAGATTTTGCAGTGTGTTCGTAAGGCAGAGATCTGGCTCTTGCAGACAAGCTGAGGGATCTATTTCAAATCATAAGACGACCTGCTGTTTCAATATCTTTTATAGCAGGTAAGTTCTAACTCACTACTTTGAAGAACGGTTTATCAAACAACTCAAACAAGGCGATTTCACAGAGGAACACCCTCTGTCTGGTTTGCATTCTCTCCAGCTATTCAGAGCTAGCACTTTGCTGAACTTAGAGTTTACATGCTTTGTTACCTTGCTCAGCTTCTTTCAGGCAGCTATTAGTGACAATTAGTCCTTGTCAGCCTCAGGCATAAACCCAACACCTGCCATGCATCCAGATGCTCCCTTGTGCCTTCGCAGGCATTTCTACCTTCTGCATGCTTCTGACAGATGCAAATACTGTTCACATCACATAGCTACAAAAATATCTCAGGAAATAAAACAGACTCTCAAGTAACATGTTTGCAGTTTGTGAATAGTAAATGACACAAAGAGAAAAACCAAGTGTAAAGGAAAAGCCATGTTTCTTCTCCCATTTTCAAGTTAATATTTTTCTTCAAGGGAGAAGAGTATTGGTAGGAAAAGTTAATGAATATTGCTTGCCTGCCAAGATATGGATTGTCTATTTCACCCCAAAATCATACATTGCCTTCTAAGTGCCTCATCTTCTGAACATTGGAAGCACAGACAAATAGAAGCAATAAAGTACAAGTATCTTATATCCTAGCCTCCTGGAAACCCAGGAAGACTACTGGTGAGAAGAGGGGATGGCCTGAAGGTCTTATTGGAGCCAGTAGCTGATCCTCTATGGGCAAATGTCCTGTGGAGGCCTTGCTGGTGACACATGGAGTACATCAGCTAGGTATCTTCATCCCAGGGCTTCAGGGCCTGGGTCTCCCACTGGACTCTCCTATATGCTTCTCCTTTGCAATACTCCTTCCAAGAGCCAGTATTGCCTGGTCTTTTTCCATTTGCTGTATTAATAGGACCATTTCTGTAGAAGACACTCTATGAAAGCAACAGCTGGTTTCATGTGGGGTTGGAAATGTCTGTGCAAAGAAGTGTCTATTCTAGCTTTCCAGTAATATAACTCTAGGAATAAGATGTTTTTCAGAGTAAAATATCCCTAATTATTTGTGGATAAATGTTAATGAAAATCTTGCAGCAGTGACTGAGTATCTTTAGGTTTCACTTTCTGGACATATAAACTATTTCAGTCTTACTGATTGCTTCTCAAAATCGTGACGTTTCAAAAGCAGTTGATATTAGAGTGAATTTTTAATTTAGAAAACAGCCTATGATGTGAAGGAATTAAACATTTCATAGAAGAAAAGTATGGAAATCAAAATAAATGGTGGGATTTGATGTACAGTCAAATACTCATTGCCAGAAATAAGAAATTCCCTCCCTACCCAGCAGTGTGAACAACCACCAGGCAAGAGCCACCACAAGCAGGATTCTGGGGAGTCTTTCCTTGCACCCCTGTGACTGTGCCAACATAATCCATGGGGAATCATTATGGTCACCAACCCCCTCTTGGGCACGGGTAGTTAGCCTCTGGTTGGCAGTAGTAAATAGTATTTGCAGCTTTCCGAAAGGAGCTTTAATTCTTATGCTGGAGTCAGGAAATTTCAGGGGTCTTTTCTTATTTCACTTCTGGGAGTGCCATAAAGACGTGGCCTCAAGATCAGGCAGAATCCAAAGGAAAATGGCTGGGACAGGGGTTTGCACATTGCAGCACTGAACAACTGATGATGCAGTTTGTCTTCTGAACCCAGAAGGGCAGTAGAGCAGGACAGAGGGCACCATTCTGCCTCCGTGCAAAACCTTGCGAGATCTCATCTCAAGCACAATTTGCAGCCCCACTCTCAACACATCAGGAAGGAAATAACAGAGAGAGGAAAGAAGTACAGAAGGGCAACTTGAATGATGACAGGGAGAGATCAAGTACTTTGCAAGAATTCAAAATGCTGAGAGGGCACATAACTAAAGCTTACAAAATCACAAAGCAGAAGAAAAGTTACATGCACAAGTTTTTCACCAAATCCTTCAAGTACCAGAACTATAGATCACTCACTGAAAATAGAAGGGGATCAATTTAAAATGTATAAACTGCTTTTTTTCTCCATGGGTTGTAGTGAACTTGTAGAATCTGTTGCCATAGAAAGCTGTAGAGGCAAAAATAGGTGTTTTGCCAGATGATGAAGGAACAGACCAGGACTTTCCCCTCCAGCATTCCTCACACAATGAATGTGGACAGTAGAGGAATACAAGTGGAATGGATGGCAGAAAGAAGCTAGATTTGTGTTTTCTCCCTAAACAGCATTTTCAATTTTCACCATCAGAGATTGGTCTGACACCACAGGGCATTTCTTGGACTCTGGAAAGCCCAATTAAATTTGCAACAGGCTTCACCTGATTGCTACACAACACCCAAAACCAGCACTTTTTGGTTTTTTAGTACCTGAGAAAATACTGTATTAGGGCAGATAGCAAGTCCTCAAATAGCTGTTTGTGGCTTTCTTAAACTGCACAGTTTTTGAAGTTATTACACCAAGAAAGTTCATCTGTAAAACAAGAAAAACAGACTCAGATGAGATACCCATTCGGGGTTGCCTACTCTGCTCAAGACAAATCAATGGTGAAAGGTATGTTAATCAAGGTATGTTAATCCCCTTGTGAAATACATAGTAGCAACATCAAGCAACACCACCCCAAGTATGCTATCAGGCACTGCCCTCTCCTCATCCCAGTCTGCTGCCTCAGTTTCTCTTTCACCTCTTTTGTTTAAGAAAGTAGCTGACATGATCTTTCAACCAAGTCTATTCCTTTTGAGCTCTAAGTAAAGACTTGGACACACTGAGAACCTTATGTTCTCAGTCCAGTGCCATGTAATTGCTCTTCTGCGAGTTCTTTCATCATCAAGTAGGGTTTAGTTCGGTTTTATTTTTTCTTATTCTAAAATTCATCCTCTTACTTTGCTTTTAGTAGTTGTTTTTCCTTTTCCAGCTTTGGTAGACACAGGTCCCAGGCTTGTCAATCCAAAATAACTAGACTGTCTGTACCTCTACAGAAACTCCTTCACTCTTTCCTTTCATTCTGATCCTGCCATGATGCTTTTTCATAGCCCTCTCCCAGCTACATGTCTCCCTGGATGAACCACAGGCTGTGGCCAGAAGCCTCTATTAGTATTCCAGGTCTGGTGCTCATTTGCCTCAACAGTGATTAACTTAGCCTAATGCAACCATATTTGCAAGTTTATAAGGACAGCTCACATGCTGATGCCTCTCCTTTGTGCCCAGAGACTCGCCTGGCTTTTTGACAGAATGTAAAGTCTGTGAAGGTGAAAAAGGTGAAATATGTTAATAAACAATGTAGCACATTATAAATGTATTTTATATTGAACTGAATTTATATTTTACTCACTTCCTGTGATGTTTATCTAACACTACCTTTTATAAATACCACAAAACACACATGACATAAAAGGTAATAGAAGGAGGGAGAAAGGAAAATTAATCTTTCAAATAAAATTTAAGGACAGAGAATGCAGATCCTTAATTCAATCTTATTATTTATTTCAAACTGCCCAGGAAGTCCACCCAACTTGCCTATATTATTAGTAATCACTGAAAAAGTTGTTTTCTATTGGTACTCTGGTGGCCCCATCTGCAAACTCGGCTTTGAAGGCAACATTAATAATCATTATGAAAGCAAGTGATCTTAGTCATTCTCAGAGCTACTTGGAACTGTGGAGATTAAATATTTTGTTTACTAAAGAAGTATGTCTTTCTTTCCTTTAAGCTGAGTATCAGCAGGAAAGTTTAATTCTACACTTGACTTGCCTCATTAGAGCATTATTAAAATTTCATGAACCAAGAGATAGACCCAAGTCCTGACAGAGCAATGCTTGGTGTTATGAGCAATCTGGTTCTCAAAATTTGGAGCCCCATGTGCTTTCCATACTATGAAACCAACCCAGTAAGTGATACAACTTCACAAGGTTTTTTTGGTAATAACATTCTCTTAATCCAATCATTTCATATTTACACAGTGCAATACTATTTGTCAGATATTAGGAATTGGCTATGAGAAAGCTTTTATTTTAGGCTTTATTTTAATCACATGACATTTAAGAATAACAGACATGAACAAGTAACTCAAAGCAGGAGAAATTACTGTGCAGGAGAGCACATCCTTTTTAAAAGCTAGTTGCCTGGTGAGAAGGTGATCAGCTTTTCAGAATTTAAAGTTAAAATGACAAACTTAAGAAACCCAAAAACCAGAATCTCTCATTACCTACTTTAATGCACAGTCACAGCCTGAGCTAGTTTAAGTGCTCAGGAATTATGCTTCCATCTCATTCCAGATCAATGAATGGGAAAAAAAATAATTTTCTAATCAAGACTGCAAGATGATTCAAAATCAGGTTTCTGGTATACCAACTGATGTGGGTAACATTTAGCCTAAGATAGCTCTTAGAATTTTACTTGCTGTTGTTTAATGGTTTTCTTCTGCCACTGACAGATATTTTGAATTACTTTAATTTTAAGCCTTTGAAGTATGCTATTAAGAAATAAGTCTGACAGCAGCAGTAGCAAAGAAAAGATATGACAAAGTTATGCTACATGTTAATGGAAGTAGGTCTAAGGTCACACTTTATCTTTGTGCTCTTGTGCTTCTTAATGGATTGGTTTAGGAACATTGAAAGTAGCAAAACTGAAAGGAAAGAAAAGAATAGGGAATATAAAATGCACATCATGTCAGGATAATTCGTTTGGGGTTTTTTCTCACCTTCATAACTACTCCAGCCATTTTTCTGCCAGTTGTCCATCTATTACAGAACAGACGCAATTCACCAAGAGAAAAAGGGCTGTATGCTGCCAGTTAGGATAGAAGACTTCAGAAGCCATGCTTGCATGGCTGTAAATCACAGGGCTTTGATAGGAACTGTACAAGTCCTATCAAAACCTATGCTAAAAACCATCTGCATAGGAAAGGAAACAGGAGGAAGAAAGGAAGGAATAAACTAGAACCTAAATTTCAGTGGTATCAATTGCATTGTTGTTTAAATATTTTCTCTTGTATGTTCAGTGAAACATATTTTGTAATACAAGGAAAGAATTCTAAAAATGGGTAGTTTTCTGTCTACAATAAGTGGGTGACAATATGAATGTTGAAGGTAACCTGTACATCAGCAAAATTAATTTTGTGTGATTAATCAGAGGAATAACATTAGCTGTGCTCCATGTGCTAGCAATATAATTCATTTAGCAGATTTACAATTTATTGATAACACCTGAACCTAACACCAACAACCAAAAATCAATGTGACTATGAATAATTTGAATTTGATCTGGCAAGGATAGTATTTACATACTATGCAGGAGACTATTAGTTAAATAATGCAATCAAAATATTACCTGACAGAAATTGTGAATTTCAGAATATATTGCGCTAACAACACATGGTAAAAAACATCCTGCTCTTCTGTGTCCAACAAGTCCTGTGCAAGAGTACATGCTTCAATATCTGAGGTCTTTCACCATATGCAACTAAAGGTCCATTAGTTTTTGTACTTTGAATATGTCGAACTAGACCTTAAATTGAGCAAAGACCTCAAATGAAAAAGTGTAGTTTTCCTTTCAGTACTTAATCCGTCATTCTCTGCATGATAAACATAATATGTTCACAAGTACCAAAATCTTTCACAGTAAAAGGTTGATCCTTCACTTTATTTCCATTCACTTAGTCAAAAGTCACACATGAGAACAGATTCACCAGAAGCACTTCAAGTGGCAATAGGAGCCAGAAAAAGTCCTGAACAAATGCAAATAGAGCTGAGCGTAGTGAAGCAGATACCCACATTTAGGAATTTTGTCATTACATCTACTTGGAACTGGTTGCTTTTATAATGTCAGCAGTTAGTTGCAATTCAAACAGAAACACTAAAAAGGTATTTAGAGTGTTGACAGCTCCAGATTCAATATATACAGGAATTCAATGTCTGCTTGAGATATATGGTTCCATTTTCAGCTGTGATTGTTGATGCAGATAAGACTATTGCAAGCCACATGACATCTTTAAAATACTATGCCCAAGCAGGTTCAGAAATATCTCAGTTCACTCACCCAAACTGAATGATATCCTCTATGCAAATAATGCAATTAATAATGATGATGCTTTCGTCAGCTCATTGCTCAGGCAGTACACTTCTGTGCTCTACACTACATTACAATCTGCCTTTTTACCCGATATTAAGAAGAATCTTTTCTTAAGTTTTCTTCACTGTCCTGGTGAAGTAATATTAACAAACAAAACCGCTTGCCTTTTAGACAGTCAACACTTCTATCCACAATGAATATGTTGTTTCATTACAGATTATTTTGGCAAGTGAAGGAATCCTCCTTTGACATACCTGGCCCTAAACACTAACATCAGACAGAAAAGTCTCAGAGGCAAAGGCTCTTAATGTGCCATCCCTGAAAAGCAGATGCTTCCTTTTCTCACTGAGTTTCCAGGATTGGGTAACTTTGCTCAATTTTGGGCTCCTTTCAAAGACTAGGAGGGACTCAGTTCCTCACAAAGGTGGAAAAAGAGGTATCATTCAAAGGCTAAGGCTTAAATTCCCCTTCTTTATCTCCCTGCATAAGTAGTGTTTTATCATAGCAACCTAGCCCTGCTGCCTTCTAGGTAGGCACAATGCTTCTTTGGCAGCAAGGAAGATCATACGCTCTGAAAACATGTTGCCTGCTTTAGTGCCACAAGCACAGTCCTTGCACTGCACAAACTGTCCAAGTGGTCTGTGAGACCAGTTTAATACTGAGCTGAAACATGATTAAAGTCAATCTTCATCCCTTGCATACTTGCAGCACTACATGCTGCACCACTTCAAAACTGGTACCCCACTCATTAGTGTGATCTGCTATTGTCCTAATGAGTCCACTGGCTTGTCAAGAGCCTGGATCCTCTGTTATCTCAAGCACAAAATAATTGTGTGCTTTTTAAAACTGCTCTCTCAAGAGTACAGGAAAGTAGAAAAGCATGGTTCAAGATGATTAATTCACAGTGAAAATCTTTGAGCAGTACATTTAATTACCTAGACATTCTCAATTTATACCTACAAGGAGATAAAACCATACTGAACACTTCCAAGAAGCAAAAAACATTTTCCAAGTCTTTGGGGTTTTTTATCTCCTTTTAGTGGATTTCAATTGCCAAAATATCCCAGTTTCCCAAAGCTGGATAGTTCTGTCACACTGTCCTCCAAAGTTCCCAATGCAATGCCAGTTTTTTTGATCAAGCTCAAGAACAGTTCAACTGACGCATATCAATATTTTCACCAGCTTTAAGCCCACAATGTTACTTCACTAAAACAGGATTCTGCATCAATCTGAAAGCAATTGCTGCTGCCTTTTGGCAACAGTGTGATTATAACATGAGCAAAGTCAGTAACCACCTGTCTCCTAGTTTGACACAGAACATATGGAACTTCTCAAACTAAATTTGCCATTATGCTTCAGCTATGTAATAGAAATTTTTAGCATACTTCATAGAATCAAAGAATGACTTGGACTGAAAATTTTCTTAAAGATCATCTAGTTCCAACCCTTCTTCTGTGGACAGGGACACTTTTCCATTAGACCAGGTTGCTCAGAGCTCCATTTAGTCTGGCCTTGAATAGTTCCAGGGATAAGATATCCACAACTTCTCTGGGCAACCCGCTCCAGTGCCTCACTACCCTCACAATAAAGAATTTCTTCCTAGTATCTAATCTAAACTTACTCTCAGTTTGAATCATTCCCCCTTGTCCTGTCCCTACATGCCCTTGTAAAAAGTCCCTTTCCATCTTTCTTGTATACTCCCTTCAGGTACTGGAAGGCTGCAATAAGGTCATCCCTAAACCTTCTGTTCTCTTGTCCAGGCTGAACAAACCCTTATATTTATATAGATGATGGTAAATATTAATGCTATTCTATTACAAAAGTACTACTTAGCATTTATGTGTAAATAGTAAATTTTTTCTTTACAAAGGAATTCAGAGTTCAGGAAGAATAATATAAAATTAAATAGGCTAGAAGAATTCTCTCCCAGTTTGATTTATTGGCATACAAAGCGTAGGCTCTAACCACAATTAGCTAGCTAATATCCTTTAGAGTATGTGTTTGTTTTGAAAATATAAGATAACCAGAAAATAATTACATGTGCTGATGGTAATTTCAAACAGTCTCACCATGAAAATGTACAGGTTTATCTAGTTCTCCTGGTTGTCTTGTCTGGCTCCAATAAACCAAAGATGTAACTGTTTTCCCCAGCAACAGTACCACGAACAAGTACTCTAAAATCTGTTTATATAAGAAAGAGACATAAAAAGGAAAAGGGAATAGTTCTTAAGGGAAAGCTTTCCAATAATTTTCCAATTAAAATCCTAGCCTTGAAACAGTTCAGAACTTAGATAATGAGAACACTAAAGCAAGCTGTTAATTACTTTTTATTTCTGTGAAAATTGCAAGATATTTTGAGTGTAATTGGTACAGCTCCTCTACAATATTACTCCAAAGGCACTAGGAGGAGCTCTAATTGCTCCCCAAAAGACACTACTTTCCTCCTAATAGCTATTAAAGTAGGCCCAGTTTATTGGTTTTGTTAACGCAGATTTTGCGTAACAAGTTCGAAATACATGCATAGCAAAGAAATACAACTTTATTATTAGAGCTAAAAAAGACCTCCTTCAGAACAAATGTTTGTTGTTACTGTGGTCTTTCTCTGTACATATTTATCTCTGTATCTGTTGAAACAATTCATCCTGTACACATACATTATGTGTTTCCTTCAGAAGTTGAATGGTGGTGCCTACAGGTGACTTGGCCTACCAGGCTAGTAACACTGCCTGAGTGGATTATATAATAATGTACATATATTATATACAAAATTGTTCTGGTTTGGAAGAACACTATGACGACCATAGGTAAAAGGAAACTCTCTGTAGAAACCTGGTTTTAAATAGATGCTAAAATGATGCCTTTAGCTCATTAAACATGGGTATTTAGGCTGTATGTGGTTAGGTACCAAGAACTGCATTACAGTTACCTTAGGTTACATCTACGTGACCACAAACATCTCCCCAGGCAGCAATTTCCTCTTTGCAGCCAAAGAACACCATGCAGACTAAATCTGCTCTGTTATGTCCACTCTGCATTTGCAGTGCTATTCTATGCTCTCAGGTGTCTTCTCACCTGCACACTTTTTCAATACAGCATGTGCACTGTGTGCACCATTTGCCTGCTCAGGGCACAGGAACAGACACCTAAAGGATGACTCCTCCCTTTATGCAGCACTCTACAATGACATCTGCTCTCACTGATGTTATTCTACATCCGCTGCATTTGCTCCTTTTATTTCTTCCAGAAGGTCTCTGATGGCTTCTCTTTCCAGTTTGTGGGCCTGGCTTTTTCCAGCAGATGGGACCACAAGAATTACTCCACACATCATAGGTTTTACTCCAGGTCAAGGGCCTGAGTAATATTCTGCCCATTCAGATATATGGGCAGAATACTGCTGTGGTAGGTATGACTAATGCATACACACAGGATGAACAGTGGGACCACAATTTTCTGGATGTCAAGGAGCCTAACATTTGCTATTTAGCACTAATCCCCATTTCCCAGGACACTATACTGCCATCCAGAGCTATGCCATCACTAATAAAAGAGAGACCCATGCCTGTGCACAGTGAACAAGTCTGGTGGGGAAGACAGTAATCTGAATGTTGGTTTCCAAATACATATAACATAAGGGTGGTCAGGCCCTACCACTCAGGGGCCCCCCTCAGATGCATTGGGGCCATCAACAAGAATTAAATCCTATTTGTTATCTCCCACGAGGTTTCTACCAAGAAATAAATGTGAAAGGCTCCATCACCCTTGAAAGACTGCTGAGAAAGATGAATACAGCAGCTGCACTTGAGACACCAAAATCAGAGAGGTAAAGCCAAGATCCTTTTCCCAGGCACAGACACACCAGCCTACCAAAGGTTCAAATACCACCCTAAGGCTTGGCAGACACTGTGTGTCTCCTAATATAAACACACAAGCACTCACTGATGCACTCCCACTAGCCTTGACCACCTCAATACCTTGACCAGTGTGTTCATTTGTCAACTGACTACACAATGGCAAACCTTAAGGGGCTAGATGAATACCAACAGGCCCAAGCCCAGGAGTGTCTGCTTCCCCAAATATGCAGAAGTTCTGCAGCAGTCCCTGGGATAGTTTCCTAGAGGAAATTACTGTGATTTCGAATTGAAAGTTCAGTGGCATGAGGAGAAGAGCCATTTGCACACAACTTGAATGCTGAAAGAAGCAGTTGTCACAAGGAGAAAAAAACAGTTTCAAATGCCCAGCTCCAGATATAATTTGTACCTTCAAGATTAAAAACTCTGCAGCTGGCATTAGTAACAGTCTGGCAGCCATGGAAGCTGTAGAGAATCCTGGCAGTCTTGAGATGATATTTCTGCCTACATTCAGAGACAGAAGATATTGCTATACAGATCTCTGGTTAAAACTGAATTTTAAAAAGACAGCCTAGGCAGCCTGAACAGGTCATCCTAGACAGCAGCTCTAATTCTAAGAAAGAGTCTCCTCTCCAGTTGTTACAGCATCCGTTATTGGAATTTACAGCACAGATCCCATCACCTCCACCTCAAAAGATGGGCTCTAAGTACAAATCCAGTCACCTCTACCTCAAAAGATTCTAAGACATTCCATCCTGCACTAAAGAGAAGATTACAGGTGTAATGAAATGCCAGCATTAGTGCCCACCATGGCACTATTATTGTAAGTGTATCCATTCAAAGCCCAAGACATAAACATCTTGTTTCTTGGGTCCACCTGATGATCACAAAATCACAAAATTTTTATGCTCACCTAAAAATGCAGTTTTTCTGCATTCTATCTTCATCTTGATATCAGGTAACTCACCTCTGCATCTACCTTCAGTATCGAGAAGGAAACTTCTCGTGCATGAGTGACTTGGATATTTTGTCCAATTCTATGTTATCTCTGTCTTTTTCTAATCTGCCACTACTTTGGCTAGATGAGGCTGCAGAGAGACCATGGCTTCTGCTTCCACTAGCTGGAGCATCTTTGTCAAGCTCAACATTCCCCCAAAAAAATCTGCTAACATGCCACCTCGTCATGCATCAATGCAGCATTCTCCTCCTCCTTTGCTACGAGCCCTTAAAGCAGTTAATCTGGTGAATATCTACAAATCCAAGCTTAACTATATTCTGTAGACATTCTCCCAAGCTACACTCCTCCAATAATCCTGAAAATATATGCACAGGAGAAGTTAGTCCTTTAAGGCAAGTAAGCCTTTACTTACATACCTTGGAGTCAGTGGATATACTCCAATTCTTGCAGCCTACTGCTTTCACACTTGTAGATCTGTTTTTGCAGCATCTGAAAGAACATGGCCATTACCAGAAGTCAGGAGTTAGCACAGTCAGTGGGTGATGCAAATTTTTATTTTGTCAGCTGAACTGTCATCTGTGGTAGTACAAGGTAAAGCTGAGAAAGCAGAGAAGCAGAACTTCTCTAAAGAAATACTGCAGATGTATCGGATGCTTGTGACACTGAATAAAAGCTGGAGGAAGGGAATTAGAATAATTTTGTGGTGTCAGAGCCATCACATAAAACTGAATTTCAGGTAGGGGAATTTAGGAATGGGAAAGATAAAGTGAACTGTTTGTGGGCAGATCAAAAAGAATAACACTCAGAATATCAACAGTATTAAACTGTATAAAATGACAGCCTTTGCCTCCTGTCCAAACAGATTACTCTGTTGAGTTTGGTTTTGGCAGGGAATAAAGATTAAAGAGCTAAGACAGGGACTCTAGTATGAAAACCTTTTCTCTTAAGTCCAGAACCACACTTGAAGTCTGTTGATGAGCAGAAGAGGGTAGCTGTTCCTTCCAGAGTGTCATTGTGCTGTCCTTCAAAGCAAAACTTGCTGCAGCTGGCGGTAACACAATTCATGCATACAAATCAAGCTAAAAAGGCCAGTCAAATGAGTTTTCTATATTGACTACCCATATCTTCAGTAACATCCAGGGACTCTACCTGCTGAACTACTGATGGTTTTGATGCTATTTATTAATTTCAGTAGTGGTTTTAGGATAAACATCACACTTACCAACTCCAGCTTGAACTCATTTGTTATATGTCAGTAATTTTCCATGACCAGAAATAATTTCCCACTTCTTAGACTTGCTTCAGTGTTGCTTGCTTCCTGCTTCAATTTACAAGACAGAGCTGCTTCCAGACTTACCCTTTAGATATTGGATGGCCCAAATACCATAGAGATTTTCCTGGGGATGGATGATGAACCTGAGGGAACTGGCTGATGGCCATTTTAATGCTACTCTATAATCCTTGATTCACCACAAAAATTGGGAGGAGTGCCTGAAGACTAGAAGAAAGCAAAAGTCGTCCTATCTTCAAGAAGGAGGACCCAGGGGACTATGGGACAGTCAGACTCAACTTGATCCCTTGGAAGGTGATGGAGTAGCTAATCCTGGAAATTGTTTCTAAGCACATGAAAGACAAGAATCATACGGAAGAGTCAGCATGGATTCGCCAAATGCAGGTCACGCTTGACAAACTTGACAAGCTTCTATGATGAAATGACTATCCTGATAGAAAAGAGTGGAGCAGTGGATATTTAGTAAAGCTTTAGTAAGGCTTTCTAACACTGTCTGCCACAAGATTGTCACAGAGAATCTGCTGAAATATAGGCTGAATGAGCAGACAGGGAGGTGGACCAAAAACTGACTGAATGGCCAGGCCCAGAGAGTGGTGATCAGTGGCATGAAGTCGAGCTGGAAGCCAGGAACTGGCAATGTATCCCAGGAGTCAATACTAGGTTTAATCCTGTTTACCACCTTCATTAGGTGGTGGTGCAGAGTGTATGCTCACCCAGTTTGCAAATGATACAAAACTGAGAGCAGGGGCCAGAGAGCCATGCTGCCATACCAAGGGAGCTTAGCAGGCTGGATAAACAGGCCAACAGGAATCCCAGGAAATTGAATAAAAAGCGCAAAGTCCTGCAGCTGGTGAAGAACAACCCCATGCACCAGGGACATCAGAGGACACCCAACCAAGAAAGCAGCTTTCAGAAAATGACCTGAAAGGAGTGTGAAAAGGGGACAGAGTCAAACTGTTTCAAGATGTGCCCATTGACAGAACCAGAGGCAAGAGTCACAAACTGAAATGCAGGTGATATTGTTTGAACATCAGGAAACACTTTTGCACTATGAAGATGACTGAGCACTGGTTTGGGTTGCTTGGAGAGGTGCTGGAATCTCCCTCCTTGGATGCAGGGTCATAGTGCTGGGCAACCAGCTCTGAGTGGCCCTGCTTGAATAGGGTGGATGGATCAGAAGACTTCCAGAGGTTCCTCTCAATCTCAACCACTTTGTGATATTTATTGCTTCCCTCTCAACTTCACTGAGCCATTGACACTTTTTCTCATTGTGATGATACCTTTCATTTCTTCAGCTGCTGACATTTCAGGAAAAATTTCTCCCCAGTATTTGCAGAGTAGAGCCCTGGGTGTCAGGTTACAGAACTACACAAATGAATAAGAACAGACCTGTCAGGTGGTGAGGTTTGATCTGAGCAATGCAAGCTCCAGCACTGCTTGCAGGAACCATCTTCTCAGGGACTTCCTGAGTCAAAAGTGAATCTTTGTACTTAATAGTAATTGAGATATTTTTCTTCTATTAATTAATCCAATTATTTTTGGAAGACATGTAAATCTTTAGCTTTCACAATGTCCTGTGATGACCAGTTCCACAGCTGAATAGCATGTTATGATGAATTACATTTTGCACCCTACCATGAGCTATGTGGCTTTGACACCCACTAACTCTTGCACAGGATGAGAGTGGAAGAAGTTCCCTATGCAGTTTGTGCCATTCACAGCTTTACACATGCATAACCCAGTTCTGTCTTTGAAACCAAAGAGCTTGGATGAGGATTCAGCAAACTGTCCACTGTACAGGAATCATTCGATTCCTTGATCACAAAATCACCCACATATTAGATAGAATGTTTCCAATTTTACTATATTCTTCTTGAGATAACAGGACAAATTAGAAAGTGTTCAAGATGTCAGTACACCATAGATTTATACAGCAATATATCCATTTAATGATGAACAGTTCAAGACAGAAAAAAACATGAGCAGAGGATGTTGCTGAGAGAGGATGATGTTAATTTCATCTAAGCTTTGCAATGGAGCATGATGGCTTTAGAGCTGTGAATAAGCCTGGGAAATGCAGCATTTCTACACAAGGCAATGAAAAAGAACCTTAGGACAGAAACACCAGCTGCAAAGAGAGGAACAAGTAGCATCTAGAGAATTTAATTATTCATGAGATAAGTCATAGCCACAGTTGAAATATGCAACAACTTTTCAACTGTGTGTATAATAAAATACGAACATATGAAGACCAAGTGAACTTTTGGTCCTCTGTGTAGAAAAAAAATTAATATAGTCCCTTTTCATTGGCAAATATATCAAACAAGAGACCAACTACTTACTTTAATAAACAAGAAGGCAGAAAGGCTTCCGATTTTTGTGAAGACATTCATAAAACCTCCCTGATTCTACCACAGCACACAGGAATGTCTCATTCACAAAAATGCTGGCTACTTTGGTCTGTAGCAGTATTAGGTTAGCTTAAAATTTGGCAACCACTCAAATTTTGCTTATTCTGACTCCAGAAGAACAGCTCTTCTCACAAAATTTACACATTTCTTTTATTTTCAGACTGCTACCTTCATCAGTCTTATGCTTTCACTCTTTGCCAGAGCAATTGAAGACTGTAAAATATCATGTTAGCATGGAATGGCAGCAGTCACTAGATTTACACGGTAACTATCTCCAAAACAAGTTCATATTATTCAAAGATGTCTTCATCAGCAGGAAATGCAGACCTGTCAGCAAATATATGGTGCTTAGAAGCTCTTGCAAATGAACAATGATTTTAATTTGCTAAAGATAGCTCAACATATTTATATAGCAATCTCACAAAGCAACACTGATTATTTTCAGCAACTCCTGCAAGTAATGTGCACAGTGAGCATTTTTGCCCTAATAAACACTTTCAGGTCTAACACAAGAAGTAGAATAGAAAATCAAGATCTCAAAACAGAACAATGCTTAAAATAAAACTTCAGGTTTTCCTCTGATGTTTAGAGAGGAAGTGAAAAAAAAAAGGCAAGACTGAACAATAAATACAAGGCTAGATACAGGGATTATTGCAGCAAATGCAGTAAGGCTGATGAACGAGGATGAATTGCATGAACTTTTTGTTAACCCTCTCTGCACTAAGAGGATAATATGGATATGCTAACATGGCACATTTAGATCTCATCTGTGAATTTTTCAATTAGCAAATAAAAAGGAAGGAACAGTAATAATTTTGTCATTAAAAGCAGACTTTATATGTTGGGTTTTTTAAAATTCCTAAAGAAAAGTAATCTGACAGAAACAATGCTAATGCCAAATCACTGTCATCATGGATATTCTATTAAACACTTCTTGCAGGCCTTGTCTTGAAAAACATTATATTTGAATATTGACTGTATTACTTTTTCTTTTTTCTTTCTTTTTTTTTTTCTTTGTGATAATGACTAGATTTAGTATTTACATGATTGTTATAGAGATTTGGACAATCTATACTGTTAGTCCATAGCCTACCAGTCGACTGTACATACAACTGGTGCTCTGCTAACTAAGTTTCATCTGCAGCAAAGAGATCTGTTGTATATAGATTTAATCCTAGCAAGTTAGAGCATATTTGTTTTCTGTGATTTCTGACTTCATAAAGGGCAAATAGTGCCTGACTAACCTAGTGGCCTTCTACAATGGAATGACTGGATCAATGGACAAGGGAAAAGCAACTTATGTATCTACCTTGACTTCTGAAAGGCCTTTGACACAGGAAATTGATCAATATTTACATGTGCCACAATCCAGATTTGGATATTTCTGTAATCTATGTTCCAGCACAAATATTTTGTCCTATATACTTAATTTTTTAAAAATTCCACTTGCAGTGGAACAATGAAAAAGATAGCTAATTATAGTTTCTTAAATTTAACTAGCTCTGAAAGAGACATTTTGGAGGAGTTGTCTGTGATACAAAGTGCTTCACAGTCTCTCTTTATGGCTCTGTCCTAAGTCAAAATCTGATTAATTGTACAGTAAAAGCCTTGAACAATGTCCAGGCAGGCAGAAAATAGGATATGCCAAAAATGGTTAAATCCAAAATCTTCCAGTGCACATACTTGAAAATAGCTCAAAGCACAATTTTTTACCAATAAAAAGACTAAATCAAAGCATAATTGATCAAATAGGAATAAGACATCTATAGCCATTTGTAACCAATGTGATCAAAGGCAAAAAAGTAAAGTTATAGTAGCAGTAAAAGGAATTTTAACATTATTTCAGTGCAGCAAGCAATACAGTTGCATGAAGAAATATATCTGTAATAAGACTGAAATAATTTCAGTTTGTGAGTATTAAAATAATTCAGCCTCAAAGACTTCTTAATCATTGCAAATCCATTGACATAGTACATTCTATCCACTGTTTTGTGGGAAAAAGTTAGCAAAATACAACTGCAAGGAGCTGCACAATATAATAATTTAATACCCGACAAAAAATGGGCAAAACAGTCTTCCAACTAAAAATGAATAACTTAAAGACAGTGCAATATATTTGGAAACCTCTGACAGACTGAAAAGCAATGCCAAACAGCAAGACTGGACCAGAATGTTGGATATTGTTACCTGGCTGCTGACCCTGCAATTTGGGTGACTGGCACAAAACCACACAGAATTAAGAAGCAATACTAAATCTTTGAGCATAACATAAATGAAGATTAAGACTTACTGAAATTTGTCAGCCACTAATACACACAGTGTAAAAGAGGAATTTTTTTCTGCTCAGTGATTTTCATAAATATTTTAATAGCTTATAAAACTTGAACTGTTTTTGCTTCACTGTCACTTTAAAAATAGTCCTAACAATAATAATTCGTACCAATCATCTAGGTTCAAAATTTTCCTCATGTCCATTTTGTCCATTTTTCATGAAAAAAGATTGTTTTTCACATGGACTGGACATTAGCCATATGGTACATGAATCCTGAGAGATCAGAAATGAAATGCAAATAATTAATGAAAGACCAAGAATTTTTAAATCTACAACTAAGGGATGAGATTATCCAGATGGAGTTTGGAACTGACCTCTTTTAATATAATGGATATATTTGAGATTTGGGCTTTGCAAATGAGCCATAACTGAGGAAAGATAACTTTTACAGTGAGAGAAGAGGATTATGGTAAGGTAGCTGCTGTCAATGAGACTCTCTCCATCACTAGACAAATTTTGTTGGGACTAAATTATTCTATGCAGAGAAAATGAGTTATTATCTGAGAGTATTTATGAAAGTTTATCTTATGGAAAGTACAGCTACTGGCCAATATATCGATAACCCTGGCATTCACTCCTGGCACTATACTCTAAACTTAGGCATCTAAATATGGCATCTAAATATCATTTTAGCATTGCAATAGAAATGTTGGGACAGTATTCATCAAAAGGTTGAAGCTATAAATCAACAGTAAGTACCACTTCACTGATCACAGAAAGTTATCAAAGAAATTGAGTCTTATTGCAGAGTATATTTGCAGGAGCCAAATCTCACTTTTTACCACAGAGGGAGGAGGATGCCAGACCTCCTGACGCTGTTAAACACCAAATACCCACCTAGAAACTCTTCAGAGAAATCACCATGCTTTGAATAGTAACGGAAGTCTGTGAGTCTTTAGTACTAGACTCTTGCACACAGTAGACAAAATCAGCTCAAATAATACTGTTAAACAGTACTTGTGACTGAGAAATAACTGCTGGTTTGTGTTGTGTGATACCATTGGCTGACTATCCAAGAGAAAATAATGCTGCATTTGTCTATCCCAACACACCTTCTAAAACCAGTGGTGTTTAAAGACACTGACTACATCAAAACTGTAGCTGATGCTTCAAGCAAGTTCAAAGAAATTTGCCAAGTAGTCTACAGATGGATTTCATGACCTAGTTTTCTGCATTAGGGAAAGAAAGAAAGAAAGAAAAAAGGAAAATAGATCAAATACAGACTTGCTTTTTTGGGGGATAAGGGGAGCAGAAAGGAATAGCTCTGCTTTCCTCCTAGTCTTTAGGGGAAGAAAGGGAAAATAACTGCAAGGTACTTTGTCACTCACAATCTCATTCACCTTGAATGAGACACATGAGATTCTCACATGAACAGCTGCAAACTTTCTGAACCAGCAGCAGTTGAGTGTCACTTTGCATACAATTGCAAGACTCATATTAACCCCCAACTGATTAAACCATTCTCCCATAGGTAACAGCAAAGAGTTCTTACAAGCTGCATTCATGTTACAAAATAATCATAAGAAGCAAGCCTAGGAGCAGCCAGACATCTAATCTACATATTAAACACCCCAGAAATTCAAGTGGCTCAGTCTACAATGAAACCTCAGAGTGACTGGGGTAAGGTAATAGCAGGGATTGCTTTTCAGAGGTTGCAGGATCTTGCTAATATCATATCACTGTGTCTGTGCCAATAGATTTGTGTCTTCCCAAGCTCTGACACATCTCAACAGCATACTCTAAGGCATCCTATATTCATCCTTTCCTTCTTGCCACAGAGTCATCAATTTAGCAAACTGCAAAATACCCATTACTTTGGGACAGAGCCTGTCTCTGCAATCATAGCAGGGGAACACTAGAGCCCAGTGCAGCAGCCTAAACCAGCATCACACAGAAGAAAATGAATAGTGAGCTACTAACATACCAGGAAGGATGGTCAGATGCCTTGCCCTGCTATGATGAGCTGTTTAACTGTGAGCAGATGCAGTGGCATTTGATTGTGCATGGCCACTGGTCGAAGGCCTTCTGCTGCTACTGAAGCTCAGGACTGGAAAGGGTGACATGGCCTCTATGCCAGGCCCTCAACTTGACCATGCTCTGAAAGGAATCACATCCTCCCAGTCACTCCTGCCTCCCTCTCCTCAGTGCAAAGCTTCTGAGTTTCCACAGTGCCAGACTTCTTTGGTCCTCACACGTCTTTGTTGGCCACCCACACACATGTGGGCCAGGACTTGAGCAGCGTCTTGGGAACAGTCATTCCTGAGGCATCACTGCTTAGGTGGACAGGGCAATGACCAACCTATGTGAAGCCCTCATTTTCCCTTATATTTAAGAACTCACCTGGGACAAAGCTTATTTAAATTAATATTTTTCCATAGTGAGCATCTGGCTAATTTTTTTCTCCTTTAACAACACAACTGAAAAAGGGACACTCATTTATTCCAAAGAAATGTTTTGTTCCCTATGATCTTGCAGAGCCTATTGCACAGTTCCCTTTCTAGCAGGTCCTACTGGAAGCTGGTGGACAGATCCACTACCACTGTAGGTAACCAGGCCCTGATATGACTGAGAGGGCTGTTCAGTGGCTGAAGTGAATGCCAAATCAATTTTGAGAGAGGCTTAATTACACTTGCAATACTGAGTAAAATAATAAGGACTTTGTACTCAGTACTCTTGTTAACAGACTGCAAGTGAAAGAAATTAAATTGTATCCTTTCATTTCCAGAGTTGGAATATTACTCATGGATGTGGTAGGAAGCCTGCCAGAAAGCCAACCAGAGCCAGTATTGATAACACCAAGATAAATGCCCATTACAACAAGCAGCTGTCCTACTGGGTGTTGCACCCTTGGTACCAAAGGCTCAGTTTCTTTCTCATGAGCACTTTGACACACATACCTTCTTTGGAAAGAGGCAAAAACATGGAGGTCTTGGCACACTTGCAATGAACATTAACTGAGATATTTGACTGACTTTGTTGTGGCTCATGGTTTTTATCTTATGGCTAAGATAAGAACAGCCAGTGTAAACAGACTGTAGTCTATCACCACAAGTACAGAACTACATAAGAGTGCTATGTTTACATGCTCAGTGTCAGCGACAGCATGCTGAGTGTCACAATATCCTGTTCAAAATACAGCAATGCAATTACTGAAGCGATTTAAGTAGTTTTCTAGCAGCTTCAATGTACTTTCAATACTGCAATCATTTATACACAGTAGATGGAATTGAACCATTAGGAAGTTTACACACCTTAATGCTTTTCAAATCAGTTTAATAATGGTATATCACAGTATTTGACAGTGCCACAATAATTTTTTTGTATCAGCATTGTGGAAAATCCAAGACAATCACTATTAGGAGTAGCAACAGAGATGGCAAGCACCTGGCCAAGCAGGAAGAGGGAGGGGACTGATGCCGCAACCAGATGTAGCAATAAGCTTGACCTTCTTGCCACATGGATGCCTGGCACAAGTCCTGGCATTGGGGCAAGCGCCACTTGTGCCTGCAGCAGTCTGGTGAAGGACCACAGGAAACAAACATGCCAAATTCAAGAAATGTCTTAGGGAATAAGAAGAGTCCTCTGAGGGACAAGAATAGAAGTAGAGAACAAAGATGGGAGAATCTGCCAGAAGTTTGACTGAGAATATGCAGTCTTTCTTTGAAGAAAAGAGGGATGCTAACATATCCTTGGAAAATTATGAACTGGGGTTAAACCAGAGGACTATTGCCTTCCAGTCCTGTTATTTGCTCCACCCTTGATTTGCTACTGGTGATAGAAATTAAGAATTACTGTGAAATTAGAATAATGATATTGTTTAATCCAAGAAACATGCTGGTACACAAAACCTTGCAAAAATAATTACTGTGTTTGATACAGTAGGTAATTTTTCAAAAGAGTCATGCAATAAAACTTATTGGTACTAAAGCTGTTCCAATTATGAAGAGAGAAAATATTGATTAGAAGCCTCTTGCAGTGACAAGAAACAAGTTTGAAGCACTTAAATTCTCAGTTTTTCAAGAAAATTAATGGAGTTAACACTAGTCCTGCTACTTTAACTGAGGAAATAATGAGGACAGGCCTTACCGCTGTCATTGCTGACAAAGGCTAAACCAATTTTATTATTTTAAGAAATATACTTGGCTAACTATGAGCATTACCACCTAGTACTTCTTTATGTTACTTTGAGAATGTCAGTAGATTGGAATTTTTTTCTAGTTTGAAAAAGGCAATAAATAGATGAGCAACTAATTGAGAAAGATGTCCCCTTGTTAAAGGGAATGGGAAGTCTTCTGCTATTTCAGGGGTAAACTAGGACCTGCTGTGGGATAGCTCAGCTATCATGTATCGGTTACTTGATACAGCTCCAGAACACTTGGACAGACATAGGAACACTGATTGTCTGAGTGTCTAATTGTCTATCATTTTAGCTGCTTGCAAACCCAGTGAGTGCTGCTTAGAACAATTTTTACATTCAAATTAATGAAATAGGCTATTGTAAAGAATCATGGAATCAAAGAATGTCTTAGTTGGAAAGACCATCTAATTCCAACCTCCCTGCTGTGAGCAGGGACACCTTCCACTAGATCAGTTTGCTCAGAGCCACATCCAATCTGGCCTTGAGCACTTCCAGGGATGAGGCAGCCACAGCTTCTCCGGATAATTTGTTCTGTGCCTTACCACACTCACAGTTAAAAAATTTCCTCCTAATATCTAATTTAAATGTATACTCTCAGTTTTAGACCATTCCCTCTTGTCACCACATACTCCTTTAAAAAATCTCTCTCCCACTTTTTTGTAGGCTCCCCTCAGGTACTGGAAGGCTGCAATTAGGTCACTCTGAAACCTTCTCTTCATTCTTATAAAGAAAATCACTTTGATTTACAACCAGTGAAAAAACGTGTGCTGGACAACAATGCATTCTCTGGAAGAAATAAAAACATCTAGTAAACCTGGAAAGGTTTGTAGGAGTTAGAAAGTTTATATTTTATCACTGGCAAACCCACTAAGAAATTTTTTCTATAAATTGCCAAGGTAAATAATTAAGCCATATGAATAACTGTCCATATAAGAGCCAAGAACCTTCTTCCTTACTAAAACCAGTGTGATCAATCCACTAATAACTGAACAGACAGAGAGAGGAAAAATTATATTGCTGGATTATGATTTACCTTGGTGCCACATTCTTGAATTCTCCTTCAGGGATTTACACTAATTTGCATGCCCATCTTTATTTGTACTCTTTATAAAAGCTGATGACAAATAGACATTATGGTACAATGAAAGAGACCTATAAAAATTAAATTAGAAAAGATATATAAAACCCTAGACACAGGTAAAATGCATCATACATGGCCCTGTAAACCCACCGGTGCTGTATAGTAATAGCTACAGTTATTAAGAAAATACTTTAAAATTAAATAAGTAAGAAGTAAAATAATCCCAAGATGAGCAGTGCTACCCAGGTCAGTCAGCAGTGCTGGCCTGTATCTGGTGATCAGATTCACTTCTGTAGGCATTGTAGTGCCTGCTATAAGGAAGCAGCATGAGCAGAGGCAGTACTTTCTAGTAGACCTAACACTATGAATTTCATCATATTGCATAAACCAATGGCCTTATTATATCCAAGGTCCATATATTTCAGTCACTCTGAAAGTGATGATTGTTTCATACCCTTGTTTTCAAGCAGTCAGTGCTGTTTTATCCTCAGCTGTGGGAACCTCCTTTTTAAACCTACATCACTTAGCTAGTTGTCATGGCCAAGTACTACATACTCTGGATCAGGTGGGCCTTAACCCTCCTCCTCCCAGCTCTCTTTAACACAACCTTGAAGCCAGTGATCCAGTTGAGGGGCTTGTTTTTTCCTTAAAGGCTTGACCAACTTCAGGAAAGTAAACACCAGCTCTTCAAGGAACTCATCTATACAATCCCCTGGGAAAATTTCTTCAGGGACAAGGGAGCAGACAAGAGCTGGCAAAATTTTAAGGATATCTTCATGGAGCACACGAATTAGTGATCCCCAGGCACAAGGAATTTGGCAAGGGAGGCAGGAGATGGGAATCACTGAGTCTGGACCTGCTGGTCAAGCTAAGAGCAAGAAGTATGTGCACAGGCAAAGGAACCAAGGACAGGGAACCTGGGAAGAGTGTAGGGATGCAGTCCAGTTGTACAGGGATGCGGGGCGTAAGGCCAAGGTGAACTTGGAGGTGGACTTGGCAAGGTATTCAAAGACTAGCTGTAAGGAGTTCTAGAGGTGTGTAGGGACTTTTTACAAGAGCATGTAGTGACAGAACAAAGGGGAATGGTTCAAACTGAAAGAAGGCAAGTTTAGATTAGACATTCGGAAGAAATTCTTTACTGTGAGGGTGGTGAGGCACTGGAGCAGGGTGCCCAGAGAAGCTGTGGGTGTCCCATCCCTGGAAGTGTGCAAGTTGGATACGGCTCTGAGCAACCTGGTCTACTGGAAGGTGTCCCTGTCCACGGCTGGGGGGGGTCAGAACTCGGTGGTATTTAAGACTCCTTCCAACCCAAACCGTTCCATGATTCTATGAAGTGAAAGCTTTGTCCCTTTAACAGAAGCTGTTTAATCAGCTGCATACTGGCAGAAAACATCCTGAACATCTCCTTCAGTTTCTAATTTAGAACCACAAAGTGCATCATCAGCTATTCAGCAGGAAACAGGAGGAAAGCTTACTTGGGCTTTGAAGTACTCATCTGCTCTGTTAACATATGGACCATATAGAGTATATAGCAATGCAGTGTACCCCAAAGGATGATGAGAGGTGAAAAGTGGGGAGAAGGAAGATGATTTTCAGAAAACATAAAGGGCAGGAACTCCAGGATCAGCCCTTCTTTTGAGGAAATCCAGATCTTTTCTGGCCTCCTCGAAGAAAAGTATAGTTTCTAACCACCTTTGTTTAATTTAAAATACCCACAGAAGCAAAGGATCCATAGACCATTTACAACTGTATTAGAAGTATTCCCACCACTAGGTGTCAGCCCAATTTAACATATGCACAAATTTCTTTAAATAAAATTTCATTTTATTTATTATTGTTATACTTTAATCTTTTAACTACATAATGGAAATATTAATACATATTTATATAATGCATAACATTATATAAATATTATAACTTATACATACACTTACAACACTCAATCTAACTTTAAGGAACATACCTAATGACAATTTCAAAAAAGCATGTCAAATACCTAAAATCTTTTTGAAACTCAAGTAGAGCATCTGCTTTCAGAAAGGTACATTTCATAGAATCATTTAGAGTGGAAAAGACCTTTAAAACCATCGAGTTCAATCATGAACCCAGCTCTGCCAAGTCCACCATTAGCCATGCTCCTAAGGGCCACAACAACACACCCAGGGATGGTGAATTAACCACTTCTCTGGACTGTCCATTCCAGGGTTTGACAACCCTTTTAGGGAAAAAAATTTTCTCAATTTCCCATCTAAACCTCTCCTCAGACAACTTGAGGACATTTCCTCTTGTTCTATCACTTGCTACTTGGGAGAACTGATCGACCCCCACCTGGCTACAGCCTCCTTTCAGGCAGTTGTAGAGCACAATGAGGTCTCCCCTGAGCCTCTTTTCCAGGCTGAACACACCCAGCTCCCTCAGCTGCTCCTCATCAGACTTTTGCTCCAGACCCTTCACCAGCTCCTCTGCCCTTCTCTGAACTCACTCCAGCATCCCAAAACCTTTCCTGCAGTGAGAGACCCAAAACTGAACACAGGATTTGAGGTGCAGCCTCACCAGTGCTGAGTACAGGGCAATCGCTGCCCTGGTCCTGCTGGTCACAGGCCAGGATGTCATTGGCCTTTTTGGCCACTTGGGCACAAACACTGGCTTATGTTGTTGCTGTTGACCAGCACCCCCAGATCCTTTACCACTGGGTAGATTTCCACCCACTCTGCCCCAGCCTTCAGCATTCCATTGCTGAGGGGTTGTTGAGACCAAGGTGCAGGACTCAGCACTTGACCTCGTGGAACCTCACACAATTGTTCTTGGCCCAGCAATCCTGTCCAGCCTGTCCAGTGTCCTCTGCAGAGTCTTCCTACCCTCCAGCAGATCAACACTTCCACTTCGGCGCCAACTTGTCACAAACTGACAGGAAGCACTCGATCCCCTCATCCAGATCATTGATAAAGCTATTAGACAGGGCTGTCCAAATACTGATTCCTGGGGAACATCACTTGTGACCAGCCACCACCTGGATGTATCACCATCCACCACTACTCTCTGGACCCAGCCATCAGCCAGTTTCCTACCCAGCAAAGAGAGTGCCTGGCCCAGCCCATCCATTTGGAAGCTATGAAGATGATGTACCTTCACATACAGAGAGCAGTGAACAAGTATGCACCTATGGACAGTACTTAATCTTTTTAAAATTTAAATCTCTGATAGCTAAAATGAGAGCTGAAAAGGTCGAGGTAGAATACCTGCTCTGCCACTGTTTTCTGAAGCAATGAATTCATTAACACCACAGAGCCCCTGCTGGTTAAACATAAAAGCATGTGGAGCATTTATCAGCATTTTGTCCAGGGTGAATCAAATAACTGTCATATCACTTCTGAACAGGCTCTGTCTGAGCACTTTCTGTCATTCAAATTAACACCACTCCCTCTCCAGCTGCAGAGTTAAAACACACAGAATGGGGATGTTACACTGGAAAGAATATTTATTCAGAGTATTATGCCTTCAGTGATAAATATGCATGGGCTCTTCAAACCAGATTTCAAAACCAAAAAAGAAGGTGGTTATAAAGTCTCGTGTAATTAAATTTTCATGCTCCTCTCTAGGGGAAGCATGATGAGACAAAACTGAATATGAAAAAATGGACCTGACTGACACTGCTCTCTGTCAGAAATACCTTTCAAAGGACAATCCCCAGGCAATACCTAACACAGCTTCTGCAGGCTCACCAGGTAAAGCACTGCAAATAAAAAAATGGGTGAGCAGGAAGAGGGGAAAAAAAACAACAAAAGACAAACAAAAAAAAGCCCTCAGAAAACAAAACCAAACAAAAATCCATTCAGAACCTCCCCCACAAAAACCCAAACTCATTCTCACATACATTCCCCCCAACAAAACGAAACAGAAAGAAAATCCAATGAGAGTTCCGTCCCCAAAAAGCCCAACTGAACTAGCAATGATCCAGGGAAAAGAACTGTTCCAGAAAAACACCTTCCTTCCCAGCAACATAGAAACAACAGCCTACAGTTTTTCCTTGCACACAGCCTCCCTCTCCTGTCTAAAAGATGAAGTTTCAGTTCTGAAATATACTTTTATCACACTGCAACATACAGTCCTTTCACAGCTGACCCAGAATTTCTCTCTGCATCCTGACATCTCACCCTATAAGCACCATAGAACATCTAAATCAGTGCCAACACCAAAGCTAGGACAGGTGAAGAAATGAGGGACCTGCTGCACAGCTGATAGCAAAAGCCAATCAGAGATGGCTAATATCAAGGACAGACTGAATTAAAACATAAAGCAGAAAATTTCATGACAAACATGAAAATTTATGTAGCCAAGAGGGGGAAATGGGCCCAAGACAAGAAAATTATTTTCAGAAGAGGCATTAGAGATGACTGAGAACAAAAGGTAAAAATCACCCCTTTACAACCCAAATCAACCTGGAGCTCCAACCTGGATTTCATTTCTAAAACAAATCCTAGGAATGAGATGAGCCTTAGACGTGGGCCATAACTCAGACAAAAAAAGTTCTTGTGGGTCTTCTGGTGTGTTTTCTAGCAGCTTGCCCCTTCCTTTGGAGTCCCCTTTGCAGCCTTATTCCAACAGAAGCTCCTACCCCAATCAACTTCTACATGGAGCTAAAACAAAGTACAATTACAGTAGACTCAAATCTAACATTGTGTTCACTTAGAAAGTTTCTGTAAGGGTCAATGCGTTCTCCATTCATACATAACATTACACTGATTTCAAGAAAATATAACAATATGCATTATACACTGGATAGTGAGGCCACAGAAATTGCTATATCAAACCAGAAGACTGTATGATGTGGAATTATAGCCTGTGGCCAAAAAGAAATGGAGTCCCTGTCCTTGGAAGTGTTTTTAAAAAAAGACTTGATGTGACACTTAGTGCCATGGTCTAGTTGACAAGGTGGTGTTAGTCACAGGTTGGACTCAATCTCAAAGGTCTTCTCCAACCCAGTTAATTCTGTGACCCTGTAAAGTCTTTTCAAACTATGTGCATATAACAACAAAACATGCTGCAGCTGATAGAGAACAGAACACTGAGACCCAACAGAAAAACAATTAGTTAAAGATCTGGCGCCCTTTGTTGTGGTCTTCGTGGTAAGCCATCCACACTCACTGATGGAACATTAGAAAGAGGTCAGAAATATATGAAACTTTCAGAGCAGAAAAATATTTGAGGTGCTCCAGAGGTAAAGTCCTTTGACCTTCTCTCATGCTCTGATAAGAATGACATTCAGACAACTACACTTTACTATCAGAGGTCAATTTTCCTGCCAGACATCAATACAAGACAGGTCAGTCACGACTTCTAATCACTTCTACAGATGGTTTGGGTTGGAAGGGGACCTTGAAAACCATCTCATTCCAACCTTCCTTCTGTGGGCCAGGATACTTTCCACTAGACCAGGTTGCTCATAGCCCCATCCAACCTGGCTTTGAGCAGCCCTCTGGATGGGGCATCCATAATTTCCCCAGGAAGACTGTTAGAGTGCGTCACTACCCCCACAGTAAAGAATTTTTTCCTAGTATTCAATCTAAAGTTACTGTCTTTGAATTTGAACCCATTTTCCCCATTTGTTCTGGGGAAGATATTAATATATCTTCACTGGATTTTCCTAGAAAAATCCAGGAAAACTATAATATAGATGCTTACCAAGACTACTTCATTCTTTCCATTCTCCTTTTGTCTAATTAATATGCTTCAGAAGACTTTTGTCAAATTCTACCAGGCTTCCAGAGACTTAGCAGAAGCTGGCATCCTCCGCAACCAGCACTCCAGAGAACTGCTACATGCAGAGGAATGAGCCTTGAGAGACACGTTGAAAGATTAGTGTTTGAGATACCTGATCTCTAGAAACTAGTTCCTGTATTTACTCAGGAACCTCAGAAACACTAGCACAGTTTTTTATTCTTTGCCAACTTAAGTGGAAAGAAGAGGAAACATTAACTCAGGATCAAGCTGTCAAGCTGAGGAATCTACAATTGCAACAAATTATTTACTGAAGAACAAGTGATCCAGAACTTTGAGCCAGCTGTGAGCTGGAACAAGCAGAGAGACTTCAACTATACAATATTTACTAGCAAGGTGGGTAGAAGACAAACACTGAAGATTTCAGATATCTGTGGTTTCAGGCAAGAGTAATGTCGTGGAGGCCAAAAAGGATTGTAGTGGATTAACCCCATGTGGAAATCAGCTTCACAGCAAAGCCAGTCTCTAACTCATCTCCTTATCTAGAGGTGGGAGAGAAAACATAGCAAAAGGCTTATGGGTCAAGATAAGGACGGGCAGAGATCACCCACTAATCACCATTGAAGGCAAAACAGACTCAATTGGGGGAAATTAGTTTATTGCCAAACAAATTAGAGTAGGGCAATTAGAGATGGAAATGAAATCTTAAAAACACCTTCACCTCACCCCTCCCTTCTTCTAAGGCTCCACTCCACACCCTTGCACAGGGCGCAGCCTTTCAGGGAGAGACTGCCTCAGTGTAAATCTCCCACAGGGTCTCAGATCCTCGCCCCCAAAAGCTCAACCCGCCCATAAATGAAAGCCACCCACTCCACACCCGCCGCTGGCCGGTTTTTACATGGAGGCACTGCTGGGCGGCCCCCGGGTCCATCTCGGCAGCTCCATTGGGCAGCTGTTTCGTCAATCACTGTGAGGGGAGCTGCCCGTGGGTCTGTTCAGCTCGCCGGGCGCTTGCGCGAGGCCCGCGGGCGTTTCCCAGGGATTACCGGGGGCCGCTCGCCCGCGGGGGCCGGTCCTTGGCCGTGTCCATGGAGCAGCGCCGTGGGAGGGGCCGGAGGCCGCGGCAGGGGCGGCTCGGGAGGGCCGGGTGAGGCCCGCCGGGCGGCGACACTGCGGGGCTGCACAGCGGGACAGGCCCGCCGGGCGGCGACACTGCGGGGCTGCACAGCGGGACAGGCCCGCACCGCACAGCCCGGCCCTGCGCTCGTCCCGCCGACCGGCGGATGGGCACGGAGAGGGCAGCGGATCGGCCATGGCCAGCGGCGGCCCCGAGGAGGGGGAGGCAGTGGCGGGGGAGGAACAAGCCCTGAGGAAGCTGGTCGTCCGGCTCCAGAACGTCCAGGAGAGGAAGCGGCTGGAGACGCTGGTGCAGACCCTGAGCGACCTGCTGGAGCTGGCAGCCCGGCAGAGCGGTGAGCGCCCTGCCCTGCCCTGCCTTACCCTGTCCCGCCCTGCCCTGCCTTACCCTGTCCCGCCGGTCGCTAACGCGGTCTCTCTGTGTGTCTCTGTCCCCCCACAGCTCCCCGGCTCTTCAGCGGCAAAAACGTCCACGTGCCCCTGCTGCTGGTGGTGGATCTGTACCCGGGAGCAGCGGGCGTGCAGCAGGTCAGGGGCCGGGCGGGACGGGCGCCGGGGCCGCTTCCCCCTCTCCGGCTGCGCTCCGCGGGATGAGCGGGCGCGCCGCCCTTCCCGGGATAAAAGTTCTTGTTCCGCTTGTTGATTTATCCTTAACCTGCTGTCTGTCTCCTGGGCCGCTTCATGAAGTGTTCTGAGCTGTAGAAGGGCGCTGTCACTGCTGGCATTTAAAGGGACCAAGCGTCCAACTTATTGCAGACTCCACTGGCTGCGTCTCTGTTTTTACCGGCAGAAAGAGGCAAAATAGAAAATAAAAAATAAGCCATGTGACTGCTGTGTAATGTAGGGTTCTAAATTACCAATAATGTTATCTAATATAACTTTGACGTGTCCATATTGAATTTTGCCATAGTTAGACAAACTTCTGAAAAGCACGATTTTATGCTATGAGTTCATATATATGTAGCCATATTCTTGAGACTTGTGCTGGCACAGTTTTTTTAAAGGCAGGGGGGAATATCTTAGCTAAGAGTTCTGCAATTTAAGGTTCTGCCTGCCTTCTCCTGTAATTTAACGTTGGCCCATTTGGGCTAGGTGTGGCACTTGCATAATTTGATGTTATACTTATGGTACAGCTGCCAGACTTGTCATATGAAACAGCTAATTCCTAGCAGGCATATATTAAATTTCTGACTATGCTATGCATAGAGGATGTTTATAAGCTCCAGATTTCTCTGCATATAATCTGATTTTTTTTTTTAAACTTTTAAGCCCATTTATATAGTTACAATATTTTGGGCATGTTTTGGGGATTTTTCAATTCAGCTGGAAGGCAAAGCATGAATTATATTGCAAATGCCTTTTAAATAATAATATATTTTAATGTTTTGAGTTTGGGGATTTTTCTGTGTAGTAGACCTTAGCTAGAGGTCAAAATCCAGATTAAGTATGAAATTGTATTTCTGTGGTGATTAATCTGAAATAACAGTGATCTCTGGTTTTCTTTGAAGTCTAAATATTTGTAGAGTGTCTTAAGGTTTTACTTACTTTATTGTTTGTCAGGTTGTTAACAAATACAGCTATTTGAATCAGCAGTTATTTTCAAGATAAAGCACACTAGATATAGAACAGTTTATAAAAGCTCTGCCCAGAAGTCTAAACTTGGAAGTAAAACATCAATCACAACAAGAAGTAGGTGTGAAATGATAGCACAAGACTCTCAGAATTGCATAAGGAATATAGTGATTAATTTTCATTTTAACTCCCTTAAAATATTCTAATGCACAATTTTAAAGTTAATTTTAATCTTCTACCTGCCTACATTTGCAGTCATATACAGTGTTTCAGTTTAGAAGTTCTGGACCTCCTTTGCATTACTATATTGTGTTGCCACAACATATAGCCAGTGCAAAGCTCAAATCTCATTCCTCATAAAATATCTTGGGCAGCTCTTCTTTCACATTCAGTTCTGATGTTTACAAACATTCACACTATGTTAGTAGAGCTGTCTTCTTGCTTCATTCACTGCTATTTGTTTGTAATCTTTGTGAATAAATTCTCACTTTACAACAGTGGCGAAGTGATGAAGTCCTGATTTCAGTGCAGTCTCTTTGCACTGTTAAGGATTTCTTATTGAATAAATAATTAATCATCCTCCTTTTACTTTTGGTATTGTAAAAAAATTTACTCATATAAGAGAGTAAACACAGTCAGAAACATACCTGAAATAAGAATTTTCTCTACCTCGCTCTTTAACTGGTTACAAAGCATTATGGGTTGCTGCTGTTCCACTAACTTGTACAGGGTTAATTTGCCTAGTAGATTAATATTGCAAGTACTGGCCCAAGTCAGACTGCAGGCATAAACCCTGCAAGCTCCTTCAGAAATAGGAAGGTACTAGTGTGGAAAGCTAATAGTTCCTGTAAGTAAAATATATGTCGTTAAGTAAATAGAGTAGTTTTCTGCAGTTTCTCTGGCAGTGGTTGGAGCAGCTTAGAAACTCTAGAGCAAAACATGAGTGCACTTGAGTAAAGAGCAGTCAGCAGAGCTGTATTGTCTTACGTAGAAGGTGGGACCTAATCTAATATAAATTAATTCATGCTGGCAACAAAAAGGGTCTGATTTAAATATAATGAGTTTCAGTGCTGCTACCAGCTCTTTCTGTATATGGGGACCTGTTTACCTCTTTATGAGGACATCTTTGTTTGCATTATTTCCCTTCCCTGTAACCTTTAGGATTTCTGTTATTTAAAAGATCCTTGCTTTCTTAGTTAATTATCGAACAGCTAATAAGCTCTTTTGTTACCTCAGGTTAACAGTGATTTTAATATTGTAAAATAGACCACATATCAGCAGGTCAGATATTTCCATTGGTCTTCTCTGGATCCACAGTTCTGATAAATGTTTGTCAGTACTTGGAGTCCTAACAATCCAAATAAAAATGTTCAATGGGAATATAAAACTCATCAGAAACAGTTAATACAGAAAGGAATTTTCTGAAGTAATTAAGCAAGTTTTCATCAGATTCAAAATTTAATGAGAACAGTTAGGATGCTCTTATAAAGTGGGACTTCTAAAATAAAATGGTTTTTTAAGTTTATCAGTTAATAGTCACTTCTACAATGTTTTTGAAATTTGTGCCTGATTGACTGTCACCAATAAACTCTATTTTGCTTGGAATATGGAAAGCTGGGGAATTACATATCCTCATCTTGGACTAATGTTTGTTAAGACTATTGGTTGTACCTACACTGAGTTAGGTCTCAGTTACACAGACCAGCCTGAATGTCCATACTAAGTGATTTGCAGTCTCATGCAGGGCAAGGCAGCTTGCTATCCGAGGAAGAGAAGTGCATGGAAATTGGCTCATAGTCAAGCTCAGTCTGCAGACATTAGGGTTGTAATTGGCTTGAAACGCTTGTCTCTGCAAATCTAAACTGAAACAGAAACAAAAGTACTGCAGATGTGGCTATGCTCACACTGCAACCAAGTGTGTGGAAGACAAAAGCGCAATTCCAGTCCCCAGTGAGCTACATGGCCTTTGCACACTCTACAAAGCTGTCAGGAAAGCTGTCTAGATTCAAGCTTATGCTGTTCCTGTGGTTGACTCTACATTACCAGACTTGTAATTCTGTGTCTCTAGTCTTACTGATTGCAGGGTTAGGGATCATGCACTTTATATGAACTTTGCTGTTAAACTCTTTAGAGGTAGCCATTTACATTCCTGTTGTTGGCTGTCCCATCTTGACCTCTTTGCTTTACGTAACTCTTCTGTGGAAAGGTGATCCAGTTATGCGTAGTCTTTGTGACATACAATCTTCTGCCTTGACTCTAAAAGCACAGAGGCCTGCTTCCACTTTTTTTGTTTACTTATAGGCTCAAGGAAACTCACATGGCTTCTTAGAATTCATTTTTGTAAAATGTGCTTCATCTTGACTTTTGACATTTCACAGTTCACTACTTTTCTTTCAATACAGAGGGCTTTTCTTTCGTCAGTTACTTCTTTGTACAGATTTTGCTTACTGCTTCCTCACTGCAGCCTGTTCAGTCATATCAGCCTGTAAATATTCGTAAGAGAGCAGATTTCTCCAATACAGAAGATCAAAGAGGAGCATTTTTAGCTTTTGGCATTATTTACAGATGTTTGAAAGTCAAAGAATTTGCATAGGATGCAACAGGTAGTTATTCAGAACAAATACATTTGTTTTAGTTGTCTTTCACTCCTTATGATCTCGCAACTTCTACTGCCTTCCTTACATTCTGAAAGCACTGATGGTAAGAATATGAAATGTATGGTCGTTTATGTATCTCATCCCCATTTAAAACATTGAAGACTTTAAAAAATCTATACTTTATCCTTGCAATTTGCAATTAAATGGCAAGTTCTTATGAAAACACACATTTTTCATTAAAGCTGAACCGCCTGTAATAGTGCAAGGGTTTTCTCTGGCCAGTGATAACATACTATGGATCACATCATATGTTTCTGTCTGTCAGCAACTCATTTAACTGTGTGCCCTTTATCCTCAAGCAGTACTGAAGCAGATTGAGAGTGATGTTTTCCTGCAGAGAGTGTGATCAGAATCATTAGCATATGTTTTACTTCTATCTTTTAACTTTCCATGCCATTTGTCTTGTGTTAATTAATTTTTCCTTATTGATTTAGCTAGGTAACAGAACAGCTGTCTTGCAAAAGCCAAGGATATTAGAAGACAATGCAGAAGTTCCAAGCAGAACATTTATTCTAAAATAGCTGCATTTTTGTTTTACAGATGGGCTGGTCACTTCTTTGTAAATTAATAGAAATTTGTCCAAGTACTCTACAGAACATAGCTCCTAAGGATGTTGGGAAGGACTGGGAAGTACTGGGTGTTCACCAGTAAGTATTTTGTATAGAAAGAGTCTGCCAGAATGCTTGGTCATTTTGGCAGCATGTATATGCAATGAAATATATAAAGTTATTACATCAGCTTTTTTGTGCATTTCTTCAGCCTTCAGAATGTGACATACACAAACAGGGATCTTAGCAGTGTATTTAAATACCTGGTGCAGAAAGTAAAGGAGATTGAGCCAGGCCTTTTTTAGTGACACTCAATGAAAGAATGAAAAGTAAAGGGCCCAAATTGAAATACAGGAAATTCCACTTACACATTTAAAAAACCGTCCTAAGTAACCTTTTTGGCAGAAGCAGCATTACCTGGATGTTCGTGTGTGTTTTTTCAAATGTGAGGAATTATATCCACAAACCTAAAGTAGTGTAAATCAAGAAGAGGAGGTTTTGTCACACCTGTTATTATTGTCTTAAAGGTAAGTATTTACACTGATCACTTCAACTACATGTCAATTCAGTGGATACAGTTATCTTCAGAAAGGATGGTTTGTTCCATCTTTTTCGTAAATGGAGCAAATTGTGGTTTGGACTTCCTCAGCTCTTGTCCATCAGCTGTTGAAGGAAGCCTAAGCAAGTGTTTTCTGGATGTCTGTGGTTAGATGGGATAAACACCCACATAGGTTGGCTGAATTGTTGCCCAATAGCACAAATGCTAATTGTAGATGTAGGCATGATGCATGTGGGGGTTGGTTTGGGGGCTTGGTTAGGTGTTCTCCTTCATGGACAGATTGCTGCCTTCAGGGCTGACTATGACAGCAGCAAGCACTTACAGCCTTATAACCCTGTGAATCTGCCTCCAGAGTCCACACCACACCCTTCCTCGGACAGGTTGCTATTGAAAAAGAGCATGGAGGTGCATTTTAATTTGCGAGGGGGGGGTTGTTTATTTGTTTTATAGTGGCTAGAATACATGGTCCATAAGGGAATGAACTCCCTTGAAAGATGTGTTGGCAGTTTTTGTTGGAAAGCAAAAGTGTTTTGGGTTGCTTTTCATGAGCAAGAAATAACTGAGCTGAAGCTGCACATGCTAGTTACAATTATTTTGGCAGTTTAAAAGATTATTAATTGACTGAAAGTTATCCTGAAAGCTGGAGATATTGCTGCTCATTCTCAGGTCCCAGAAGAATTACTTTCTGGGACTGATCTTTCCCACAGCCTCCTCAGTGCCCACGCAGCATGTGCAGTTAACAAAGCATCCTTTTCAAACTCAAACTTCACTAAAGATCCGATGATAGCATTGCTGTGCATGATTTCTTCTCAGTAGCAGTATCTTAGCCAACTGTGTATCCCTGTCTGACATGTTGACAGTTTTCCTTGCTGTGGAGAGACTTAGTGGGGGAGTGGGCTCAGGCATTTCTGTCAGTGCCAAAGGCAGAGCAAGCCAGCTAATTATGTCTCATGTTCCTTGAGCATGGATTGTCCTAGAATTGCAGTGAATCAACACCATAATGAATACATGCTGTTTACAGCAAGGCAGGAAACAGTTACAATAGAGAAGAAAAGGTCTTTTTTTTTTCAGGAGATTTTCCCTTTTGTGTGTGTAACTATTTTAGGAGAATAGGAATATTAAACTAGAAAAAGCATTTCTTTCTTTTGTCTCTCAGCTGTAATCCAACTTGACTGCTCTGCAGTTATGTTTACAAATGGTAGTTTGCTATTGATTTAGATGTTTTTGACAGACAGTGTAATAAATTATTAAATAGTTGCTATCACTGTGAAGAGAGAGAATTTCCTTCAGTGTATTTGCATTCTTTCCGCAAGCTTAAATAGACTTCATGAGGTGTTTTGTAATCTCTTATGTTAAACTTTCCTACAGCAGAAGAATTTTAGAGAGGTTTACATCCTTCTTGGTTATACTTCAAATGGGAGGATATATGGGAGGGAATTCTCTAAAGGTAAATTTAGAAAATTGATGTTATGGCTATAACTGATGTTGTACCTCTCATTGGATTCTGCCTCTCCTGTCTACTTTGGTCATCATAGCTACAACAGAGGAGAGAGAAACTAGCAGCATCATAATATGAAGGGAAAACGATACATTCTTTACAGCTTTAAATTTAGACTTCAGCAAGGCAAAAAGCACCACTGGCAGAGCTGGGGTATGAAATTTGGATGAAACTTCAAGTGCTGTTTATGTTTTATAAGATAGGTCAAGAATATCAACTAAAGTATCACAAACTACTGCACAATCTATTTTTATTAGATATATATGCAGAGATTCACATTTGATTATTAAAATTGCAGAATCAAGCTCTCTAAAATAAGAAAAAGTAAAAAAAAGTTTTAGTTTTTTGTAGGTCTGTGCATTTTAATTTAGTTTTTAGTTACAGTTCCCCCCCATTTTGAGATAGGCTTCATTCAGTGTGATATCAATGCTTTTAAAAAATTTTTTTGAAGAGGCATTACAGATTTTTTAGGGTTATAGATAGTAGTTTTATTAAACTGTGTTAAAAATATCTACTGGTTTTTAAGTGCCCAGTTTGATACACGACCTGAATTTTGCAGTGCTTGGCATTGTTTGGCTCGCTCTGTTTAACAAGTCAGAACAGACTTACAGAAAGTACTGAGTGTGCAACTGGCAGTCTAGGAAATGTTTCTTTTTAGTGATTTGTCCAGCATCATGTAGGTGCTGTGGGGCTGAAAAGCAGGGTAGAGTTCATCAAGATGCTGTTCAAGTTCTTCAGCTGGGAAACTGCTGCTTCTCTTCCACCAAACCCTTGGTTGTTCAGTGTCACTGAGCTCTTGCTGCAAGCAGAGCAGTGCTGTGCTGTCCACACTCCCTGGTGCTCCACAGACCAGTGCTCTGGAGAGTAACCACCTCATAAATGACCCTGCAGAATTAATTTATTTAACTGACTAAAAATTAAAGTCAATTGGATAAATTATGCATCAGTATTTAAATGAACTATGAGTTCATTAAAATTATCAACTAAGAGTTGAAATTCTAGTATTACTTCATTTGTAACTTAAAAAATATAAACTGAAATAAAAGTTTTTTTTAAATTATTTCAGAACTTTTTAAGGTTTTCCCAATTTCTGTAACCACTTCTGTTTTCGAAGTATATGTTTGATAAAAATTTGTGTGTGTCAATATTTCTTTAGCTATAACTCTTTTTTCCTTTTTTTTTGTCTTTAATTTTTAGGCAGATTCTTAAAATGCTTACAGTCCACAAAGGAAATATGAATCTTTCAGTAATTGGACTAAAAGCATTAAATCTACTCCTCATGTCAGGTATTGTGTGCTTTACTTTCCTATTTCATCTAAGCCTTTAAAACACAGAGCTGATACGAAGTGTGTGACTGCACATGACAGACTGGATTTTTCTCTCTGTTTTACTCCATGAAGTCACTTGTCATTTATACTTACATACAAAATAATAAGAGCACTATTTTGTACCTTTTTATCAGATAGGTGTGAACTGTCTTTTGGTGGTAAAGTTGTAGAACATCAGTGCTATTGTAAAATGCTGCCTTAAGAGATAACATTGTCATGAGTTATACAAAGTTGGATTTGAACTGTTGGAGTAAACGTAAGGATAGTATTAAAGAATTTTTGATTTATAGTGTTTCAATGAAAATGTTGAGAAATAATCAGTGCAACATGTGCAATCTCTTCTGCTGTTCAGACATAATTGCTTTCCTGCTCTTGGAAGAAGAGGTGGATGTGTTTTCCTTGGTATTTAGTGCCATGCACACCTTCCCTAAAAATGAAGAGATCCAGCAGCATGGTTGTAAAGCGTTACACAAACTTTTTGAGAAAGGTATTTTATCTTGTAGTTTATGATGTTAGAAAAATGTATGGATTGGGAGGGATGACAGATATTAATTTAAATACAATAAATTAATTTTCGCATTCCATATTGGTTTGTGGATTATGTCTGTTCTTAAATGAGCTAGCACAAAAGAGACTTTCCAAGTGATACCAAAATTCTATAAATTAGAGCAATGAATATGGTATCTTTAAAAAAATCAAAATATCCCTTCATTTCTAACTCCAGAGTTAACTGAAAAGATGGATTTAACATTAGTCAGTAACTGGAATGAAGAATAGTGACATTTGATTTTAATTCTCAAAAACAGGATTGTGTATTTTAAGACTGGTAAATTTTAGTAACGTGAACAGTTCTAATATCAAGCAAAATGTTTGTACTTTAGAAAATTATTTGGTTCTGCTTTTTAACCTGACAATGCTAAAAGGTGATCATGTGGCCATAAAATATTACCATTTATTCTGAAAAGTGAAGTCACTGTGTATTGAATTTTTGCAGAAATTTCAGGAACTGTGCATGTTACTGCCAGAAGTCCCCTTGCTTTGAATTGAATTTCTTGATTCAGATATTTCTTGATAGAGATTTCCCTGCTATATTTTCTCTTCAGTCTGCACGAAAGTCTGACCTTCTTATGTTTTCTGTGCATGTTTTTTGTAAGTGCCAGATTTTCACAGATCTGCAGGTACAGATCTGCATACCTTCTTCTTGATGGCAGCACCAATGTGACAAGTTCCTAGGGTGCTCCTACCTTATTTTCTCTACCTCTGAGCCACCTTGTCAGTTTTTATGTGGATGTTTGCGTAATGTTATCTTGAACCATATTCAGAAAACAATTCTGCTTGTGAAATTTAAAAGGTGCTCTTTCTCATCCTGGGTCAGTTCCCTTATCTGGTTCGTTGCACAGCCAGACAGTTATGTCAGTATGAATAAAAGGAGCCAGGAAGGGAAAAACCTTAAGCTGTTAAGGTATGATATTATTAAAGCATGGCTTTATGGAAAAAAATTCCATTATTTAAAAAAAAAAATTAAAAAAAAGAAAAACTAAAAAAAATCAGAGTATGCAAAATGGCATTGCTTTTTTTTTTTTTTTCATTACATGCTTAGATTTTCCCTCACTTATATACTGCCTTGTTTTGGACTATCTGTGGAAACTTGGTTTGGACTACCATTTTGTGAAACAGGCTAAAAGACTTCTAAAGTACAGATTCACAAGGTAGCATTTAAAAGTCAGAACTCAATTATATAAAGTGTAAGCTAGAAAAAGGTGTTTATAAAGTAGCTCAGTTTTTAGTTAAAAAAGTCATAATCACGAAAGTACATGGAGAGTACTTTACTTATGGTGAAACTTAATGTGAAAATAAATATAAGGAAACTTGTTAAAAACAGTTGTCTTTTCTCAGGATGTACCAGGATAAGAATTATTTCCTCAAAACATACTGTATCTCTTGCCTTTCAATTTAGTTACGGAAGAGCAGCTGACTGAATTTGTTGAAAGCAAGGATCATATGATCATACTGAAAGTATTTAAAGAGTTTCCAGAGAAAGAAGAGGTGATTCTTCCTGCACTTTATTCATTACATTCCTTAGCTGGTCCACGTAAGTATTTGAAGTTATTTTCAATTCCTTTTCTCCCACAGTTAAAGTGATCTTTGTGTAATTGCAAAAAATCATGGAGAACTGGTTGGGAGTTGCCAGACAATCACCTTCCTGTTTTCTTTGGGAAATTTTTTTTTTTTTTTTTTTTTTTTTTTTTTTTTGGGGGGTGGGTATTTTTTATATTTAACCATTAAAGCAGAAATCTCTCCTAAATAACAGAAAAATACTTTCTTCTACTTGGAGTAAGTGATAGCAAAGATGCTTATCATGGTTGCAGACCTGAAATTCAAGACCCTGCCCTATTATCTTTTATTACTTGAAAAATAAGATATATTTATTGACTAAATAAATCTTCAGTGAGTTCAGGTCGCAGGTAAAGAATATTCTTGGCAAAGTCTGTCCCACAAGGGGAAAATTGCCCATATAAATTCAGTGGCCAGGCTTGGGAAAAGGTATCTGAGTTCAGACACCTGCTGTGGCCATTCAGTGGTGGCTGCGATGGCAAGCATTGGTAGCACTGTGCATGTGGGAGTCTTACAGTGTCCTCAGGTGTTGTGCAGTAAGACTGGAAGAAAATGTTTCTGTTATCTCTTGTCTTCTGGTAGCAGCAGTCCCTGTTCTATGCAAAATCAGATCCTGAGAAATGTGTTTGATTATTTGTGTCAATTTGTTGACAGCAATCTGATCTTGTTGACACAGAGGCTGCTTTTGTCAGCTTCCTGCTGAAAAATTTTGGGAAGCATAGAGCAGGGTTCTGCTCTCCATGTCTTTCATGAGGGGCATAGTGTTGTACCTCCTTAAATATGTTTACTTACAAAGTCTTGCTTGTGCATCTTGTCTGGCTCTGTAGGAACTGTGCTGGCCCCATGAATGCCTACTGAACAAGAACTAGACTGGAGTGTCCCACATTACATCAGACTCCAAGCTATCTAGTTCCTGTTTCTAAAAATTCTTGCTGTTCCAGTTTGTGTTTAAAAAGTTTAGTATTCCTTGAGTCAGAAATAATTTTACCCTGCCCAGGAGTTACTGTCGTGTTCTACGGAAGAGGATACCAGATTTTAAGTCCTTTTCAAAACAGTAAATAGTTAATGTGTAACAAGAGAAGGCATGAAAAAGACCTGCTCTTAGGTAGGTATTTAATACTCTCATTTCTAATGTGAAAGATTGAAAATAGCCAGAAGAATAGAGACTACTTGCACATGAATATGCGAAGCTGGTATTCATAGTCTTGGCTGGTCACGTCCCTCAAGAACTCAATAAAATATATTCCTTTACAGCCACCATGGAGAAGATAGTTCAGTTTAGGTATACACTGTAACTTACACAGTAGCAAAGTGTCTCCCCATACTCTGAAGTTTAAGTCTCTGTCCGGAATGAGTACCTCACTATGCCTATTTTCATTAATACATACTTAGACCTGGTTCTGCCTCGTGTCATAAGAAATTGTATGATAGGGGTTTATTCCAGTGCTGTACAAGAACTCTTAAATCTCAGTAGTATTTGTGGCATGAGAAAAATGCTTTGCTGCTGGTTATCCTCCTAAGTGGAGTGGTGGATCACACAATGTTACCCATCTAAATGGCAGGCATAGGGAGCCAGCCAGGCTTGGACTCTGTTTGGCAGGGAGAAATAGTCACCTCAAGTGGAAATTTACCTAACCCTAAAGCATCTGGGATGAGTTGAACAGAGTGCTCAGATCCTGTCCTCAATTGTTGAGAGAACCTAGATTGCCAAGTTTTGGTGGTTAAGATTAAATGAGATTTGTTCCACCTCTTTTTCTCTAACTTATTCTGGGAAACAGTGGTTCCCTGCAGATATCCCATTGCTTGGATCTTGCAGATTTCAACATGCAGTTCATTCTGCTGTCTCCATAGTGATCAATTTTGGAATCATCTGACTATTTTACTATATTCCTAAGTATCACCTTTGAAATCATAACTTACTGTGGAGTGATGCAGTACTGTCTTGTGGAATGTGTGTTTTCAGCTGAGAATGACATGTTAAATTGCTGTCATATTAAAGCATTGTGAAAGGTACCCTCCTTCATTATCAGAGTGCTTCAGAAACACTTCCCACTCAGAGCTTGCTTTTTCATCCAGTAGGTTGTCATTATTTAATATTTAGAGATGTATTCTTTTAAAGATTTGCTGCTCTTTTAAAAAGGGTAATTACCTTTAATAATACTGTTGTGAATATTTCTCTTATGTTGTATCCAGGGAAGCCAAGCTGTTGAAAGAACAATTAAGAAAATGTATAGACCTCAGCAGAGTATTGCTGACTCCCTTGGAGTTGGTGACAGGACTCCCTTTCATTAATTTGGACCAGGATTTTGGCCAGAATTTCTTGGGCTCATATTCTGTCTCGTACCCTGGATAGAAATACTACAAGGATGTTTTCATATTTCATATGCTATTCATATGTGTTTTATCTACCATGTTGCTGTTTTGCCTGAAATTCCCATATGTGGGATCACTCTGTCCTCACTTGGAATGGATACATTCTGTCTTTATATGGGCTCACATGATTGTCCTGTTGGTTTCTGTATCTGGCCTGAGTAATAAACAGTAAACAGGGTGAGAGTGACCAAGCTCTGGCACAGTTTTCTTGGAGGGGCTGTGAAGTTTTCATCCCTGGAAATATTCAGAAGCCATCTGGACAACCTGCTGTAGGCAGCCGTGCTTGAACACGTGGGTTGGACACAGTGACCTTTTAGCTGTTCCTTCCAATGTCAACCTTCTGTGATTCTGTGAAATACAGGGTGTATAAAGGCTTTTAAAATATTGCAGGAGCATTAGATGAATATTTCAGTACCTTCAGTACACAACAGGTATACAGTAGAACTCATTTATATGAAAATAATAACTTCCTACCTTGCCCCCTAAAAAAAGAACGAAAATTCAGAAATACATGATTAAATCAAATAAATTACTACAGAATAAATTTTATGAGAAAAAAAAATCAAAATTGTTTCTTAATTTTATGTCCCTGGAAATATTATTGAAGTAGTGTAAAATGTGTATTTGATCACAATCATGTTAGAAACACCATTTATAAGATTGATACAGTACTTACAAAACAGTTTGTTCACATTTAAGAAAACAGCTACCTAAGATTAGTTTGGGAGGAGGTTTCTGTTACATGGCCTCATACAGAAAGGGAGAAAACCAAAAATGTTAATCTGAATTTTGACTGCACATTGAAAAATCACTGGCAAGATAGGAAGAAAAATCCTATCACTTAATTACCATTCTCTAGGTTTTAATGAATAATTTCCAAATGTTCATTGTCATTTATGTCTTTTATGGCCATGTTAAGAAATAAAGATGCAAGGTAAAAACTGCAATATAGTCAAAGTTCTCTAAATAAATCAATTTAACTGAATTTGAATTAGAATCCAGTCAATTTTTTCTCTCTCTTAAGAAGCAGTTTTTGTTTCTGTTTCTTTCTTTAGCCAGCAATGTCGAAGTGCTCATGTCGGGAAATGTTCGCTGCTACAATGTTATAGTGGAAACGATGAAAAGTTTCCCCAGTAGTGAAACAGTTCAGGAAGTGAGTTGCTGTTTGTTGCACAAGCTTACATTGGGTAAGTTCACGAAGTTGTTTATGTAGAGGTAGCTTGTTCTGACTGTGTAAGACTTGGAGTTAGCTGGGAGCGTTTACAGGCAACAACTGCTATTCCAGTAAATCCTCGGGGTGGTGCATAGATCCTCATGTCTAATGATGCAAAACCCTGGCCACAGTCAATATGGTGTCCTTATGAGGTAAATATAAGTAACAATGAGCAGCTGCCATGAAGGACTCAAGTTAGGGGGGAAATAGTGAGACAAAAAATGTGAGATGCACTATGGGAGAATGGGAGTTCAGTAGGTCCAATTCTGTATAAAGTTACTATAGAAAAGAAGAAAATTACTTGGATATTTATTTTTTTGAAGTGCCAGTGGTGAATGTGTGAGTAACAACTGGTGCTACAGAATTAGTTGAAAAGTGTTCTCTGAAACTGTAGTTTTCCTCCTTGCAATGCATTTATCTTCAGAGACCTGTGCTGCATTCCTGACAGTGATGATGCCTGTCTTGGGGCCCCCTGTGCTGCAGCAGTGAATGAATCACTGGGTTCTGGACTTGCCTTTAGTAAAAGTACTTTGGTTGTCTGGGCTAAAATGGGCTGATGTCATGTCAGGAGAAATTATGTCAGTGGCAAAAAGTTGTGCCTCTTAGCAGCTCTGTTCTCACACTTGTGACTATAATAAATCCATTTGAGCACTTGCCAAGTACCACGTAGTAGGAAGTTCAAATGAAAATAAATGCTTTTCCCCCTACTGCATACAAATCCACTGTAGACAGCTGTCTGAGCAGCCCTCACTCCATGGCTGGTTCTTCTTCAAGAGTTAGACTTCCCAATTTTTGCAGGTGGTGGTCTGAAGCTACTGCAGATGCTGGTACCAGTGCATGACGCCCCATAATAAAGTCGGTCCCATCTTTTCACCATCTGTTTCCACTTCTTCATGCAGATATGGTAGAAAATACAGATCAGACCTGAGTGCAACCCAGAGCAACTTCCCATTCGCTTTCAGAAAGCCAGATATGATTTTTAAGAAGATGTGGTGGCTGCTGGGGTGGTAACTGCAGGGTTTTTTTTTGGCAAGAGATGATGCTAACCTTGAACAGTTTGCTGTGCAAGGCTAACTGAAGATAGGCAGGGAAACCAAGCACTTGTGGGGACATGGCAACTTGGTTGACAGGCCTTGATCTTGCTGTAAGTGCAACCAGCCTGGTTTCAATCAGATGTTTGCTGTGTGTTTATGCTGACCAACAATGAAGACTGGCAGAAAATCAGCCACAAGATCCATTTCTTCTTTGGGCCCCTCATCTTAGTAAAGAGCTACTGTAGTAGAGCTATGGAAGAGGTGTTCACAGCACTACACAGTTAGGGGAACAGATATGAAATTGTTAGGTGCTCCTGAAAATAGTTTGGAAGATTTTCATATGTATAGCTAGTGTTGCCTTCCAGATTATTCTGATGGACACTGTCTTCCTAAAACCATGTTAACTGGCAGTGAAATGGTAAAGTCAACATCTACTAGCTTCCAAAATCACCATCATGCATTCTTGCTAATCTAGTAATGACTATCCTAGATTTGACTGTCTTTGGAATTTTAACTGGCTGATACCTGTTTGGCCAGCCACAAGTCCAACAGAATTACTCATCACATAACCTAGGTTTATTAATTTCTTTAGGTAATGCAATTTAGGTAATTTCTTTAAGTAATGCATTTACACAAACATACCTTTTCCATTAAAATGTGTTGAAAAACAGCAGTGTTGATATAACATGACCACACAACTGATCTTTCACATTGCTGCTCTGATTCTTATTTTTACTAATCAAGATTGAAATGAAATTGAATATCAAAATAGAAACCATAGCTATCAAACCATCTTTGACAGAGTGAGTGTTGGTCTATTATTTTCTGCATGATACTTCCAAACAAGGAAATTATTTGAATTTGCTTGCTTTTTGGAGAGTGCCTTATATTCAGCCTATAATACGAAATACTGTACAACTTATAATAATTGTTATGCTTTAAATGTATTTATTATCCAGAGGCTTTCTTCTGTTCCAGAAGGAATCTATTCTATATTTATAATACTGGCCTTGATTTATTTAATGAGGAGGGCAAAAACAGAGAGTAAACTATGGTTAAATTACTTTCGTCATAGGATAAACCAAATCATTGCAGGAATTCAGGACCAGGGCTGCATTTGCTTCCTGGCAGGAAGTCTGCAAGTGATAAACCAACTGTATTTTTTCTTATTTTGATGATAGTATGTGTTTCATTTTGCATTAACACTCTGCCTCTTGTAAAAAAATATTTAAAAGGCCCACAAAGAATGTAGACCTCAACTGTTTTTTACCCTTAACCTCTTCCACAAATAAAATTTTGGTGTGTCAAGCCCTGTAATAAGTAAACCAACATTTGGTAAAAAGTTTGTGCAATGTGTGCTGAGAAATTTATGTTAAATGCACGTAAAGCTCTAGATATGTGTTTGTATTAATTTGATATCTTATCTGGTTTCAGGAAATTTTTTCAATATCCTTGTATTACATAAGGTTCCAGAAGTCATTGTGAAGGCTGTTACAACATATCCTGAAAATGCAAAGTTACAAGCAGCAGCTCTCAGTTGTTTAGCTCTTCTAAGTGAGTAAATTTCTGTCTACTTGTAAATTTTTTCATTCTAGTAATTTCCTGTAATAATTTCAAACTCCATTTCTGTAACACAAAAGCCTCAGGCAGGACAGCTTCAACAAAGCTGGATTTCCTACATGATTACAGTTTGCTATTTCACTATGATAAGACTGTGTTCATATCATATGCCCAACATCTGCACAGTGTTCAGGGGTGGTAAGTTATGCTGACAGATCTGAACAGAGCAAACTGTTTATTCATAGACAAATTTTTGATAATCCCTTCTTAACATAAAATCTCCAGTGATAACAACACTGATTTGATGTTCTGTTTGTCAGGTATGACAGTACTTGTGTTGTGGCAGTTGATAGCAGCATGAAATCAATGTTTGTGCTTGAGTTCTGAAATCAATTGAAAGATATAAACTTTTCCTCGAGTACAGTTCAGACGGAAATTAGTTAGCTAGTGGAAAAAAGCTAAGAATCTGATTCTCTTTGGCCTTGAGTAATTGCTCCATATAAAAGTCGGTAGAAATGCTGTGTAAGAGTCCCCAAAATAGCAAAGATTAGAAATCAGTACACATTCCATTATGCCTCAGATATTATGCTCAGTGTTGGTATCGCTTTCTTTCCCTTAATTGCTGAAAAATCACAGGTAGAAAATTGTATATTTAAAATTCTGTTGCACTTTCTGGGACCAGATATTTCTCTCTAAGCAATTGCAATTTGCATTTTGTTTTTTAACAGCATTGCTTCAGAGTGTGGATGGCTCTGTAATAAGTGGTTCCATGCAAATGATTCACAATTATATTTTATGTCTGTGGTATTCTGCACATAAATATACAGCAAAAAGGAGTACATGCAGGTCTTTTCAGAGCCAAAGCCTAGACTAATCTGCAACTATGTGACTTATTTACTACACTACACTTCAGTTTTTAACTTCCTTTATAACCTTGAAGACATTTTTCAAGTCTGTCTCAGAGTTTGTATCAAAAGATTTCTCACTTCCCAGAAAAGGCTTTTCTTCCCACTGATTTTCACACATTGCCAGTGTGGGTGCCTCCATGACTACAGAAAGGTTAAGACCTGGGTGTTTTGTTTCCACAGTAAGAATTTATTGTAAATATTTTATATTTCAAGCTGAAACAATTTTCTTAAACCGGGACTTAGAGGAAAGAAAAGAAGAGGAGGAAGAAGAAAAGTTATGCTGGTTGGAAACATGTTACAGAGCATTAGAACTGCACCGAAAAAATACAGATGTGCTGGTGAGAAATTATGGATGATGGGAATATGGAAAGACTGTACCATGTATTGAATAAAATGTTTAGAAACATATTTTTCTTATCTATATCCTCAGGCAAAAAAAGACCTTAATGTCTGGATTAGATTTAGAATAAATCTTGCCTTTCTTTGTTCATCTCAAGAGGTTTTCATTTTCTTTGGATCAAATGTAGGTAGTTAAGATGATGTTTGTACCTGAAACTTTGGACATGCAAAGATTGCTGTTTACATACCTCCTCTGTATCCAACAGCCAAACACAGGCCCATCAGCAGAATAATTAATCTTGGCCTAAAATACATATCAAAATGCAAATCAAATAATGAGATGGTCACATGTTTGTAACTTGGGCTTATCCATGCTATAAAGAATGTGGCAGTGTACATTTTGTTCTATTTCTACATAGAGTACTTGTACCTCTTTTATGAACTGAAAAGCAGTCAAACTATTTAAGTTTTTTCATATGTTTTTTATCTTCTAAAGATATATTTTCATAATCTTTTTGTCTTGGTTTATATTTAGGAGGCTGCGTGCTGGGCTTTGAAAAATCTGTTTCTGTATCAGTGCAACCTTCATGAGAAGATTGGAGATGGAGATAATCAGTCAGTGTTGTCTTAAACTGGGTTTTTGGAAATGAAAGAAATGAGTGCCTGTTATTAAGTCATTTGATGTTTTACTTTTCACTTATTTTTAGTTTTGTAGTAGATGAAGTGCTTGATGATCAACCACACCTGGGAGAGTTTCTTCCAAAGTGTCTTAACCTTGACTCAGGAAAATCTGCTAGTGTTTTCAGAAAGGGTCAGAACACAGCCTATTAGAGCTAATTTTTGCAGTTCATAAGGAATTTTGTCTTCAGTTGCAACAGAGATAAAGAATATAAGAATTGGGAAAACAGACAAGATTAAGATACTTAGCATGTAAGGAGTGTAGAAAAGCCGTGCTTATTTTCCCACAAATCAGATGAAAAGGCATTGTAGAGACAATGCTGCCTCATTAGGGAGAATCTACTAGGCATGGATAAGACACAGATTTCCATTTTAATTAAACTGTTTCTGAGAGTTCCTTAAAATTTTAGTCACTCCATTTTTATAAGCCTGTTCATAACACCTTTCTGCACCTCAGGTCCCTTGGAAAACATGGTTCAAAGGAATTCAGTGAGATTCAGACTAGATAAAGTTGCATAGGTTACAAAGGGTTTTCTGTCAGCTGTTGCTCTGGAAACATATTAGAAACCAAGAACGATCACCTGAAATTTTCATTATGTTACATAATACCTTTTTAAGAAACTGAACTGCAATTATGAAGTAACTGCTGTAATACAGTCAATGTGCAGTGATTTGTTTCTCTCTGAAAGGTTCCCGATAGACAGAGCAGTGATGCTCTCCATGCTGATGCACTCCTCTTCAAAAGAAGTGTTTCAGGCAGCTGCTAGTACCTTGGCAATTTTGTCACAACAAAATGGTAAGAGACTTTAATTATCTTTTCTTTCTAATTCAGCAGAAAGTTAATGCAAAAATATTAAAGAGAATTTAGTGTACTGTTGAATGAATACAATACTCCCTGTGATTAGAATATTACGTTGCTGTGATAAGTAAGTTTATTCCTTGCTTTGAAAAAGTTACTGTTGGCTAGTATCAAAAAATATGAGGAAATAAAGAGCTCTCTGCCAGTTTATGTGTTGCAATTGCTACTTTTTGGAGCAGGAGGCATGAAAAAACTGTGCCCTCTTTATATGTTTGTTTAAATATTTATCACATGTTTGAATTTCATCAAGAGCAGCATTTGTTGAAAAATCACATGAATAAGGAGCACAGCCCAACAAATACTACTTTCTTGGTTAACACAGTCCTTTTGACTTTAGTGGATCAAATTGTGTAGAAACTTAAGCATGTGCATGACAGTTTTCAAGATTGCTTTGCTCCTGATCGTGTCCCTAACATGGTTTCCTAACTTTTTTCAATTTGCAGACCCCCTCAAAATTTTTCAGTGGAGATGTGGACCCCTGAGTAGAGTATTTAAGCCTACTGACAGTTGGCCTGCTTTTATTAGATAACTTTCACAGAATCCTTTGAAATGGTTATGGACCTCAAGTGGTTTGTAGACTGCACATTGAAAACCACTGGCTAGATAGGAAGAGAAATCCTAACAGTTAATTACCATTCTCTAGGTGAGAAAGCATTGTTTTTTCACCAGTTTATTGAGCCATCTAAGTACATAAAACTTAACACAGAAAAGGTTTTATAATTATTTATGAGATCAATATGTATCTATACTGAGAAACAGATCTCATGAATGTATGCATACTATTGTCATATACCAGCAACTTTCTTTCATAACATTTTACTGACAAGTGGGCCTCTGATTCCTTTTGGAAATCTAAAGCAAGTTTTTCTTCCTTTTTTAATTTTTTTTTTCCCTGAATGAATGTGCTTAAAGCAGAAATTATAGACATAAAGAAGCAGCTTAGTAAAACCTTCTGGCATAATGCAGTATTGCTTGAACTAACCATCTGAAATGGATGTACTGAACTGCGAGTAACAAGATTTGGTGGTAGTTACTATGATAATTTTAATAGTATTCTAATTTTTATTAGTTACAGTTATAGCTACAACATGTGCTCGGATATTTGGATTTGCAAAAAATGAATTAACAAAGTAAATAGAATGAATAAATGTAAGTTTTCAAAGTTTAGTTTTGGAAGTTAGAAGGCTTTTCAAAGATTTAAGCTCTAGCTTTCCTGCATGATCATAGAATGCAATTACAAGAAAAAAGTTTAAGAATAAACGTTTCTGAAAATATAAGTAAGGCTATATGTTCTCCTTCCCATATGTTAACTTTACCTAAGTAAAAATAGCAGATGTATAGAAACTTATTAGATAGTCAGAAATTATGTTTGATTAAGCTATGTAAACAGAAGTCAGCTTCAGCTCAATTTGTTTCTCGTTTTAATTTATACTGTTATGTCTGTTTGGTGAGGCAAAAACATTGGAAAAAAAAAGGAGTGAAAAAAGTTGGTTTTGAGAACTACACAGAAAGAATGATTTTCTTATAGGATGCTTGCTATTTTGTGTTTTAGTAAATATTAGGAAGACACTTCTGGCAAAAGGCATACATATGAATGTTTTGGATATAATGAGGAAACATCCACATTCTCCTGAAGTGGTTGAAAGTGCCTGCAGGATTCTGAATCATGTGTTTGAAGGAAGGTAATAACATTAGAAATGCACTTCCATGGTGAAGAGTTTTGAGATTCTGTGCCATGAGTGATTACGTTTAAGTTGTTGACTGGTAGTAAAATTGACCACAGACTGACAGCCCTGTTTAAGATGTGGAATTTAGTAAGCCCTGTAGTCAAATGCCCAAGTGGGTTTGTGTAGGGAGCTGCATGTTGTTCCCTTCTTGGTTCTTGAGCAGTGAGATTTGAGTAGACAATTGCTGGGTGGTCTCCCCCCCGTTAGCCACACTGAATTCCATTGAGAGGTAAGAAATTTCCCACAAAATTACTTCTGATTATTAAAATAGCATTTTGTTAATACTACTTTCTTGTTGGCTAAGATGCAATTATTTACATAGACTGAATTAATGGAATGGCATACAAATAATTTGCTATGGTGAAGAAAAGTACCATAGTTTAATTTATGTTTCAGATTTAGTGTTCCAAAGGGTTATCACACAGTGTTAATTAAGGACAAATACGTGTAAAATTTAGAAATGCATTCTTTTTATTTATTTTATAAATATTATTTTCAGTTTCCCTCATCTGGATGTAATGACAGTAGCAGTATCAGAAGTTGTAAAAGCCATGAAGAAACATGAAAAATCACTCTCTGTACAACTGGAAGCACTTCGAGTCCTCTTGCACTTCATGATCCCCAGTAAGTCATACAAATCATACACCAAATCAGATACAGATAGCTGGGTTTTAGTCTTTCTTATCTAATGAGACAACCTTTTGTGGGATTTCAAAAAGTTGTTGCAGTTCTGTACATAGCAGAGAACAGCTGTAAGTCTTTAGGTACATAGAAGATGGGAGAAAATATTTGATGTATTGAAGGTAACAGACCAAAAATTATCACTGCCGATTTCTCCTTGATTTCATCAGTGAAGAATTAGCTCCATTACTTCTAAGAAATTCAGGGAATGAGTGTGGAGCTGTCAGTGTCATTGTTATAATTCCCTCTAAGTGAGAGCAAACCGTGATAATGACATGAACGTTGTGGTACCACAAAATGCAATTGTTTTGATAGTATTTATTGGAAGAAACACAAAACTGGACAGTGATCTTTATATTTAAAGATATAAAATATACAGTTATTTACTATTTTCTATTAAAAAAGAGAAACCAGACTAGTCTAGAAATTCCTTTCCAAAAAAAGCCCTTTCTATCAGCAGTCCAGAGGGGGGAAAATGTTCTTTATTAGTTTTGTGCCTTTAGCAGAATTTTGGAAAGTTTTAACTCCTTTTGTCAGTGTACTGCTATATATCCTGCTTTTTTCCTCTGATACTGGGTATAGGAGTACAGACGTGGCTACTGATTTCTTTTTTCAGAGCAGCCTTTTGCAAGTATCTCTCAGCAGTTTTAGCTGAACGTTTACAAAACCAATAACTCTGAAAATAGTAACCTGGTTAATATGCAGACTGATTACAGGTTTTCAGTTTCCTTCTATTATTTGAGTTCTAATACTTTCCTCTTTTTTCATGAACAGCAAGATTTAGACTTGATATATGTATTCTAACATGGAGGAAAGGAGCTTTGCTTGCCAGTATCGTGGAAGTGAGGCCATTCTAAAGTGTACTGAAACACAGAGGGCACCAACTGGATGTTGGAACTTTCAGGTTAATTAGGGAATAAAAAAGTAATTCATGGGAAAAATAGTAATCACAATAAATACGGATGCTGAAGTGACTTTGAAAGGATCTCTGAGTACTTTCTGAAGTGGCACTTGGCTGCAGGTGCCAAAAGCTACAAGAAGAGTAAATCTGAAAGACCTTTCTCTTGTTGTTTTTTTGTATATGCTCACATTGCACTTAATGTCATCTGTGTGTAAAATTTGTCCTATGATGTGCTGCCAAGTGAGCAAGAACAAATAGTTTGTAGCTTCTCTATAGTGTCTGCTTACCAGAAGGAAGAGGCATTCTGAAGTAGGTATCGGGGAACTCCATAGCTCAAAAAAATAATATATTGCAATGTACCTTAGAACAGATTCTCTGGCACGATCTTGCATTTTCATAGTAAGCAGTGAGCAAATACGTGGTGAAATTTTCCTTTCAAACACAATGTACTCACTTTACAATGTAAATCTGGAGGGATTCCAGTCTCTGCAATACAGTGTTCTGAAAGTACCCTAAGATCTGAAATATGCTCTCTGAGTCATCTCAGTGTTCATTTGATTGTATTACTGGCTTAATGGTGGGGAGAACATGAAATCTGCTGTTCTGTTTTCCATTGTTGCAGATACAAAGAATCAACACCAGAATGGTTCTTCCAGAGATGTGGGAGAAGCTGCTCTTGCACTTACAGGAAAAGTCATTAAAAGCCAGTGTCTGTTGGAGGGAACTCACTCATTGGTGCTTAATGCTTTAAACAGGGTATAGTTAAAGCTTTATTCTAATAGATTTTGTCATTATTTTACGCTTGAAATGGTGAATCATTTGTAAGTCTTAGTTCTGCATTGATTTTCCTACTGATTTTATAGAATTAATCTTAACTTCCAAGTTTCATGAATCTTTTAGGGTTTCTTCTTACTTTCTTTTGTGGAGTGTATTAGATTATTTTTTATACAGTAATTCCAAAGGATATTTATTTTTTAAGAAATAGATTTTTTCTTTCAAGGGTACAGTTATTTAGTATTTCTTTTTTCTTAGAACAGGTTAGTGTATATATGAAAGGTATCCTCATGCTACACATAGAACTGAGTGGACAACTCGGTTGCCTGCATTCTTTTCACTGTTCAAATTTTTCCAGACCCTGTAAAATAGAATGATCACAGTGCCTTGAAAAGCTGAGAAATGAAAGGCTAAAGCAGACTCAGTCTCTGCAAAGGAAACACTGAGAACTTTGCACAGCAAATTAACCTTAAATCCTAGTGATCAGAAATGTTTAACTTCATGGTCCGCAGAAGAATCCAATCTCTACAAGATTTTCAAGGTTCACATGATCATAGTGAAAATGTAGCAATTCCTTATTTCTAGAAGTCCCTCTCAGGAATTTTAAGCTTGCTGAACAGATTCAGTCAAGGAAATTTATGTCTCTTACAGTTATTATAAAATTCAGAGCAAGTAATGTATCAGTGCAATAGTTCTAGAGTGTCTAAAGGACATCTTGTCCCAAAGGTATCAGATGTAAGAGCTAACAAAGAAGGTAAGATAATATTTGCTTCAGAAAGTCTTAAGTGTTTTGTGATCATCTTGATTGCATTTTCCAATGCAGTTGGTTTGTTGTTTGGGATACCACACCAAATATCAGCCAGAAGGCTAGAAATTGACACGTTTAATTAAAAACTAGAGACAGAATAAGGAGGAAGATGGGCATGACTCCATTGAAATAATTTTGGAGATTTTGCAGATTTGTGATGGCTGTGACACTCTCAGATCTGGGCCTCATCTAGTTTTCCTCCATCTAAAAGTGGGGGTTGGTATTAGGTATGTTGCTTCATGTCTTTTTCTTTTCATACTTTTTCGGTTGCCAGCATGTTTATCGCTTGTTCCAGTTCTCAAAAAACGAAAAAAACCCAAAAAAACAAAACAAAACTAAACAAACAAGCAAAAAAAAAAATCCCAAAACCAAAAACAAACAAACAAAAAACCCCAAAACAAACAAAAAAAGAAAAAAAAAACAAACAAAACAACCATTAAAAAAAAAAAACCAAACAAAAAACCACCCACATAGTTTCCTTATTAACCACAAAGCAAGTATATTTTCTCCCTCTGCTTAACCTAGAAAAATGGTGTAAACTTATCAATGAGAATTTGAGGGGAAAAAAATCCAATTTTTCATCAGAAAAGTAGCTAGGGAATATTTTCAGAATCAAAGATTAAAATCTGGGGAAGTTATGAGCAGCTAAAATTGATGGTTGATAAGAAAATCTTTTTGGAATTGTGATTGTTGTTGTTTATTGTCACATCAGCTGTAATTTCACATGCTTGAGAGCAACATTCACTTGTTACAGAGCAGCTTTAAGAACAAGCAACTCTTCTGTTGCCATTGTAAGCAGAACAATCTTGATGTGATTTTATCTTCCTTTCTCCATTAGTTTATTGGAAATCCTAGCATTCAGAAGTGTGGATTAAAACTACTTGGTTCTGTAGCTGAGTGCACTGGTGGCCTAGAAATTTTAACCCAGCAAGGAGCCACTGACACTGTGCTTCACACCCTACAGATGTATCCAGATGAACAAGGTAGGGAAGGTGTTTTGTCAGCAGAATGAGAATGGCATGGTAGGAGGGTTTGTAGCACATCTGTTGCTCTCTTTAGCACTGGATGTGATGTAGGTTGCATGGCAGGAGAAGGCTGCTGTGCTGCGCAGTCCTCAGATTCACCCACGTTGTAGCGATGCCTGACCCTGTAATAGCTTGTGCAAGTAACTTTCTGGAATGTTACTAAAAGACTACTTAAATCATGGGTTTATTCCACTCAGAATGTCTGAATTATCAGTGTCTGAATAATATCTATTTTTCTTCTAGACATACAGTGTTTGGGTTTGAGTCTTCTACGCTCTTTGATTACACGGAAGAGTTTGTGTATTGCAACTATGCATGTCCTGTCAGCAGTTCTGGTTTCTACTCTGCGAAGATTTAAAGAAGTCACTGAAATACAGATGCATGTATGTGTCATTTCTGTCTGTGAAGATGAAAACAAAAAAACATAGAATATTATTTTAATATAGTTAGTTTGAAGTATAATTCTGTATTTTACTTACTTGATTTTAATTTTATTGAAATTACTAGATTAGTATAAACCTTTGTAATTAAACTGAGACATTTGTTGTAGAGATGGTTTTCTTGGAGCCATATATTCAATCCAAAATGTGTAAGCATAGGTTAAGTGGTTATCTAAAACTTCTGAGATCTGCAACCTAGAACAAATTTCTCAGTCATGATCCATCTGTCAATCTGTAATCATTTCATGAAGTAGCCATCATTGGAGTACTGATTGCCCTTCTTTGAGAAGTCATAGAAGATAACTTAGTTCCCAGCCTTGTTGCCAGGAATAAACATAGTGTAGAATGCTGTATTTAAGAAAAGATGTTACTGGAATACTATCAGACTTTGGACTCACATCTGTATATGGAAGGAGAGTTCTTTGTCAGCAAATACACATTTACAAGCTTGTGTAAAGTTCTGTTTCCTCTGCTTCAGAAGTTTTCCATGTTTGTTACCAGTTTCATTTTTCTGGTGGGATAGAGTTTGTATGTGACATCAGCTTTCTGTGAGACTTTCTATATTTCTCTTTCAGAATATCACAAGTACAGCCTCCCTTCTTTGTTGCTGCTTTCCCCCCAGCCTTTCCACATCTAACTTAGCAACCAGTGTAGAGAGAAATAAAAATAATGTGCTGGAATAAGGAAGTTACTTTAAGTGATTTAGTTTCAATTGGGTTTGGACAGAGTCCATAATTTACCCAGCTCAGCCTTCTAGGTGAACTTTACTTGCAGAATCATGGGATAATTTTGTATTTCTTTTTAATTTTTAGATATAACTGTTAATTTTTTTGTTTAGTCTAATAGTTCTTTTCAAATTGAGGGATTACAGAGCAGCACACTGGAACACGGGATGTATCTTCATTCCATATCCTTAGAAGGAGGTTGTTTCCTCTTTACATTTTCAGGAAATCGCAAGTACATTTGTCACTGCCAGGCAGGACATTGTCAGATATTGTGGTGCATATTTGACTTTTCAAAGTGTCAGTTAATATCTGTTTAAGTGGGTCAGCTAAACAAGCATGAAACTACAGCTATATAAACAGAGACACCTGCTATTTCTGCCTTCTCTCCCAAACTTCTCCTATTTGTTAACTATTGCATGTTTAAAAGTAAGACAAAAAATTAAAGCACGAATCTTTTGGTTGAAATTTGATTTTGTTGCATGCCCTGTTTTAAAGTGACACTTTTTAACACTGTACTTCTTTCAATGTTTTCATTGTGTTCTTAGGGATTTCATGCAATCTTGGCAATTCTTGGTTTGTCACCTTGCTTTGCAAAGCTGCTGATAAATGAATCATTTGACACAGTCATTTTCTACCAGATGTCTATGTGTTTCACTGACCAGCGAGATCAACAGGTATCTTCTTTCTCTGACAGTTCCACAGCTGAAAAATGTTGGTGCTTTTCTGTCCTAACTTTTGTTGTTTGTCTTCCCATTCAGTTTCAAAGCCTGTGTTGTAAATGTTTTGCTAAAATAGCTGAAAATGATGATTTAAAAAATATGATGCTGGAAAAAGCATGTATGGAGTACAATAGTATTATGGCTGAATGTTTACTTCTACTGGGAGCTGATATTAATAAGAAGACAAAAACTAACTCTTTGATCTATCAGGTAATACATGGAAATATATATGCTATTTTATTGATTAAAAGTTTGTGCTTTTGAGTTCCTTTCTGTTGACGTGTGAATATTTATTTGGCAGAACACAGAGAAGAGAGAGGCTGCTGCCACGTGCCCACAAATGCTTCTTGCTAACTGTGGCCACCTTTTAAATTTAATTTTTTTAATAGATATGCATAAGCACTTCTTCGTTTTGGTTCAGTGTCAAAGTTTTAAATAGTCTGAGAGAACCCCACCAATACTGCCTTAAGGGAATTAGGAAGTGTTCAGTTCTGCTGGTAGAACTGTCTGGGTGATGAAGCACAGCTGGGTTTGGAACTGACCATCCATTCATAGAGTGTGAGGTAGGCAAATCAGGGTTAGCACACCGCAGTGGACATACTGAAGTAACTGAAAGTATTCTAGAAAATGTTTTTAATATTCAAGATCAACACTGGTCTATGTAGCAATGCAGGCTTGGAGATTGAGAGGAGCTGACTGAACCATAGAAACATAAAGGTTGGAAAAGACCTCCATGATGGTAAAGTCTAAATTTTGGCTGAACACAACCTTGTCAGCTAAGCCAGAGCACTAAGTACCACATCCAGTTGTTTCTTGGACACTTCCAGGGATGGGGACTCCACCCCTTAGGGTTTCAATGCTTAATCACCCTGTCAGTGAAGAAATGCTTCCTGATGTCCAACTTGAACCTACCCTGGAGCAGCTTGAGGCCATTTCCTCTTGTCCTGTCACTGGTTGCCTGGGAGAAGTGGCTGATCTCTGCCTTGCTACACCCTCCTTTCAGGTAGTTAAAGCCAGTAGAGCTGAGCTCGCTATCATTAGGCAAGGTTTGATGAGACTGGCTATTGTTGCCTGTTCATTAAATATCCAGATGATAACCCCTAATTTTCTCTTTTCCACTAAACAGATAGAGTTCATAATAGACCACATGCAATAACCAAACCAGGTCAATTACCATTCATTTCTGCCTGAAAATTGTGTGTACTCATGACAAAGTTACAACTGCAGATCTAAAGTATTTGATACATTTGGGCAAAGCCTTCATGAAAGTGGGAATTGGTACTCAGATGCCTTAGGCAGACATATGCTCCAAGGAGTAAGGAATTGCAAAACAGAGAAATAGACAATCCTTAAAATAAAGTCACTCTGAATTTGAGACAAGCATCTTAATGCAGTCTGAGCTGTTACTTGAATGCTTCATATTCTTGGTTTGGTTTAATTGCTTTTGTCTCTTAGGTTTGTGAGAAAGGAAATAATCCTAAATTGGTGGAATTGTTATTAGCCAATGGTGCTCGAGAGCAGGATGTTCGGAGTGCTTTGACCGTCAGTATAAAGAAAGGAGATAGCCAAATCATCAGCTTGCTCTTGAAGAAGCTTAGCCTCGACATCACCAACAGCAGTATATGTCTTGGAGGATTTGGTTTTGGCAGATTAGAGCCTTCCTGGCTCATTCCTTTGTTCCCAGATAAACTTACTCAAACAAGAAAACAGAGTGAGTATATATAGAAACTGCAGTACAAAATGTGTCAGTATCTTTTGATGATGATATGAATGTGTTTTAGGTGAAGACTTTCAGTTGAGAATCTCTTCATAGCATTCAGCTTCCTATAGAAAGTTTGGCAAAACTATAAAATAAGTTATTTCTGTTATTTTGTTGAAGCTACTTAGATTTCTTGGAGATTATTTTATCTTTTCCATTTCTTGTACACACAGATGCAGGATCTGCACTGGCAAGGATGGTGCTCAAATTCCAGATGAAGAACATTTCAGAGGATAGATCAAGAGCTTCCTCTGATCCAAACTTGTCTGAAGATGGAGTGGAAAGAAACTATGATTGGAATTTCATACCTGACCCATTAGTGGACAGTATTTTTCCTTTAAGTGATGATATTGATAGTGAAGGTAATTGTTTTCCTTTTTGCTTTATATAATCCAAATCTATTGTAATAGGGCTAGTCTATAGCCATAAATCAATTTGTATTTGAGATCTAACACCTCCCATGAAGAAAAAGCTTCTATCTAAAATTTTGTTTGGGGTAACATTGGAAAATAGTTTGTGGTGAGTATGTGCTTCATCTACGAAACTAAGACCTTGAAGAATTTTATTCAGTTATACATTTAGAATTAGTTTGTCATGCATTCAGTTTTTTATAGAGAGAAAGAGTAAGATTCTTGCAACTGAATTTAGATTTTTACTTTTTCCGTCTGTTTCTGAGCTGCCTTTATAGGCTGTGACAAAAACCAAGAGCTTCAAGAGCCCAATTTGTCTCATCATGAAGTCAGGTGTATTGTGATCTAGAAACCCCTCTGTTCCCTGGGTAGTCTGTAAATAAAGTTCACACAACCAGATCTGGTACAGAGGACTGTGTTATTAACAAATAAAGCAGGTGATACAAGCCCTATCCCAAAGATAACTAACTGATCAGAAAGTGTAAATGACAGGTTTATTTTCAGCCCAACACCATTCTTTGTAACCAGGACACTTTAATGCCTTTAATTTATAGGAAAGCAGCATTTCTGTCTATAATACCAGCAACTTAATAATTAAAATTATTAAAGTAGCATTAATTTTTAACGTATCTTCTTTGTTGTTCAAATGTTGCACTTGTTTTAGAACAGCTGGTTACTTAAAATCATCACAGATGAAGAATTTGAATTTGGGAATGAGAGAATCCTAAGGAATTTTTTATTCTGCTTTGTTCTTATATCATTCAGCACCACTTTTAATTTCTGTAGGTCTATTTGTAGCCCCATGTAGAAAAGTTGTTACCATAAAAAAAATGCAGGAGTGATTTTAGGAGTTTTGAAAGTAACTTTGAGAAGAGGGACATCAAATGTCTCCAGGTAATGACACCAAATGTCTCCTAAATCACCAAATCCAGAGTGGCATTTGATGTTTCATTCTCAGTAGATGTGGGAGTGCAAATTCATCTATTGAAATGCAACCCTTTTCTATTTTAAAAATTTATTTACGCTGAAGTAGCAGAAAGATGTGCTATGAAGCATGCATAATAATCCCAACCCAATGGAAATTTTGTATCATAAATCATCAGTGCAGGTCCTGCATTCACCTGCAGGTCCTACTTGAAGAAAGTCAGGTGAGTATGGCCCCTGTGCTCTAAAACACACTGAAAATATTCTTGGCCTATTGCACACAGAATTGACCAGTGAGATCCTGCCAGTATTAATGCCTTTGAAATGCACCTCTTCTTTGTACGTCATCACTTACATTACAGTTGAATTCTGAGCCTCATTTTTAAATACCTTTTCTTACCTATTTCTGTTCCTCTGTTCAAGGAAATGAAGGCTCACTTTTTACAAAGAAGAAATCCAATTCCATTGCAGTTGCTGATTTATACTGTAGGGAAATGGCATGCCAGAGAGGTTCCCCTACTTTGCCGCGACATTCCTACTCTGTGGTAAGTCAGATCTGTGCTCATTCCAGGTTGTTAAGTCCCTCTACATAGCTTACTCCAAAATTGTTAATAATCGAGCGTTAGGAAAGATCATGTAACCTTTGTCTCACTGTTGTCATTTAGTGTTTCCTTCTGTTTTGGTGCGCTTTATGGATGAGTTAATGTCAACAGAAATTTATGGTCACTAAAAAGCAGGCACCCTTTGGAATTGTTCAAATTTCCAGTCTGGTGTTCAAATGGAAATAGAGGGATCATTGGCCTATTCACAAATACTTAACTTCCCCTTAGTGAAGCTGATCTTCAGTAACGATCAATGGAGAGAGACTGATTCCCTAAGAAGACATAAGAGGACAGATTGGTGGAATCTAAGTCAGGTTCCTTTGGAAGGAGCCCATCTCTTTCTATTGACTGTAAAGGGAAACTGGAGAGACTGGCTTTCCTAGAGGAAGTTATGTTTTGTAATACTCTCCTCCATCTTATATGCTGCACCCTGGTGAAAGTCATTCTGAGTTGCCAGAAATGCACTACTTCCTCTGCACTGTAAATCTACCATTCTTTCATATTGCATGGATCAGTGTTTTCTAAAGATGTGACCTATTGTTACTTTGAGTTCAAGTGTATCGTTTTTATGTGTTCTCCCTATAAGCTCTGATAAAAAGAAGTCATGATAAAAAGAGTTTTAGTGAATTTGGATGATTTCAGAACATCATGATGTTTCTCTTGGATTTTGCAGGGACCTGGCTCAGATTATGAACCATTAATGAAACAAAGACGAAAATTCTTGCTCTCAGATGAATCCCCCAGTAAGTAAATTATACAATTTAAGGTATATAACAGATTTTGCATCCTTAATGCTTTCACAAGTGTAGCATGCAAAGATATGAGATAGATTATGTATTTATTTAAGAGGAGGATAAATTTTGGAAATACTACAGTTAAGTACAAATAATGCATATATAAGGGTTTTTATTTCTTGGGTTCCACAAATAATTTATGTAGGCAATGGAATTTCGTGAGTACCCTTATTAGCTTTCAAAAGCTGCTTCTGTTGTGTAGTGCATAAACGTTCACTTTTTCCCCTTCCCCACTGCCTTATAGGTAGGCAGGCAGATAAATTTCTTATAAATTTTTGTCTTAGTAGAATTCTTCATGGATGTGGATCTTAAAAAATATCCAAACATTCACTGTCTTCTGCATCTTTAGGTCCCAAGCTAAATGATTGTAATTTTACCTAAGCGGTAACTGAAATCATGGTATTTTCACTTTTTTGTTTTAATAGAAGGCGTCTCAAAATTGTCATCACATGTAAGACCATCAGACAGTCTTTCTTCATTGATCTCAGAGAAAGAATATATTAAATCACTAGATCTTTCATCAAATGAGCTAGAGAACATTGATGCCATCAGCCAGAATAGCTGCTTAACTAGTCATCTGGAACACCTTGAGAAACTGGAGCTCCACCAAAATGCTCTTACAAACATTCCAGAACAACTGTGTGAAGTAAGTCTGCATAATTTTATGTAACACAAGTTGAAATTAGCTAAAATGAAGTGTTGATCTCTAATAATGTAATCCATATATATTGTAATAGTGTATCCATAGCAGTATTACTCAAGAATATGAGCATATGTTTTGGTATGCCTCATACATTTACTCAACTTTCATTCGGTGGATTCATGTTCATTATGAAAAAAAGTGTGTTTTAAGTCATTTACTGCAGAGAACTGCTTTAAGGTGTGTGTATTAAGTAGCATAATAATGGCAATGGAACTGCAGGCAATTAGTATCTTAAATTTTATGCATTGGAGCTAATTATTTTTTAATAATGCCCTATACTTTATTTTTTCATAGAAATATTATAGGTTACATTGGTATGATTGCTATTTTCTGCTACTTTTCCATGTGAGATAAATATAAATAAATTAATAATTTGTATAAAAATATAATTCAATTAGAAACATATAAATTAATATTTTCTCTTAACTTTTTACAAACAAATTATCCTTTTCTTTCAGAACTTGAAATGCTTGACTTACTTGGATTTGCACAGTAACCGATTTACTTCTTTCCCGACTTACTTACTGAAAATGAATTGTATTGCAAATCTTGATATCTCACGAAATGACATTGGACCTTCCTTTGCTTTGGATCCGTGTCTCAGATGTCCAACTCTAAAGCAACTTAACCTTTCATACAATCAGCTGGTGAGCACTCCTGAATTTCTTACAAGTGTTGCTGAAAATCTGGAACAGCTCTTGCTGGAAGGGTGAGTAGCGTGAGTAAATGGACTGTAGCATAACAAACATAATAGGAAATAATGGATTTGTCATGCAGAATGATGACTCTTATAGCATGGAAAGGATTATTTAGTCACTGGTGAAACACTGGCATTGTCTTCCTAATGTGCAAATGGGTACAATTTTTGTAGTTGGATTGCAAAGTACAAGACATGATAATGATTTGGACCTTGATAGAATCTAATGGCATTGCTGCTTCATTAACATACTAAGTATATTGTAGTTCAGTTTCTTTCTGCTACCGTACTGTTAGTCCACAGGCTGTGTAGTCTGACATTTTCAACCAGGTTTTCTGTATATACAATACAGTTTCCACTGTATTTCATATGCATAAAAGCTTTTCTGGAGGTAGTAGTAATGCAATTTTAGATCTAGGTATGGATATGTTTTAAATGACAGATAAAACATGTAGCTTTTTGTTGGCCAAAACTTATTATCATCTTTCTTAGTGAGGTAATTCATACCTGTGTGGAATTCTTAAGAATGCAATTGGTTAGAGCTCTGTAAACTGCAGAGACTGTCTCATTCATTTCCTACTGTTCGTGCTAAGTGAGACAGTGAACTTTGTTAGTAATACCACCTTGGCAAAACAGTGGATGGATCTGTTATCTCTGTGTTTTTGAGATCTTTCTCTTCCGCTTTCTAGTGTTCTTCTCCCCAGAATACATTGTGTAAAATTATATACTCATCCTGAATTGCATTCCATAGAGAAATCTATTTTTAAAATTTTTTTAGGTTGTTAGTAATTCTATAATTATGCTATTGCAAACACACATTTTTAGTACATAGAACCTCTCACAAATGCAACAACCCTCTTTGTGTGGGATTGAGCTTCAGTATGTAATCAGAAAATTAAACCTTGCAGTACATTTTGACACTTGGTCTCCAAATTAATTGAAATTATTTTAATATCAGTCATGTTATTCTATGCTGCCCCACGTACTAGTGTTTTTGCTGACTGGTCAGTCTTTATGTAGATAAAGTTTTCGTTTTGTTTTACTGGTGTAAAGATGACTTTGTCAGATCAACACTACTTTCACTTTTTACCTAATAGTTTCTAAATAAAACATGGATTGTCTTTTTTCTTGTTATCATAGAAACAAAATTTCATGCTTATGTTCACCCCTATGCTTGAAAGACCTGAAAATTTTAAACATTAGTAAGAATAGTATTTCATCCCTTGCTGAGAATGTCTTCATGGGCTGTACAAAACTGGAGCAGTTCAATGCCAGGATGAATGTTCTTGGTAAGTATCTGAAAATAGGATTCACCTTCTAGAAACTACTCCAAGTCACAAAATTCCTTTGCCACCAACATTTGGAGTAATGGGAGAACAGAAAAGAGTAATGCCGCATGTACTTGTCCTTGTTTGTACAGTTTCCTAAGCATCCTTTTGATCACTGAAGCATAGAGTATGCTTCCAGTCATTCGATCTGACTCACCCAACTCACCTTGTTCCTACATTTGGAGTGGATGCTGTAGAAATGATTGAGTGTACTTGAGATTGGACACACTGTTGAGAAAGGTTCAAAGAAGAGATAATAATTCAGATTTAGCTTGCAAATCTAGTACTAATACAGCTTTAATGCTGTGTTGTAATACATAGATGCATCCTGGCTTGTACCAGCAATAGTGTGACCAGCAGGACCAGGGCAGTGATTGTCCCCTGTGCTCAGCACTGGTGAGGCCACACCTCAAATCCTGTGTTCAGTTTTGGGCCTCTCACTGCAAGAAAGACATTGAGGTGCTCGAGTGAATCCAGAGAAGGGCAGAGGAGCTGGAGAAGGGTCTGGAGCACAAGACTGATGAGGGAGCATCAGGGAGAACCTTAGCACTCTCTACACCTGCCTGAAAGGAGGCTGCAGCCAGGTGGGAGTTGGTCTCTTCTCCCGAGGAACAGGCAATAGGACAAGAGAAAATGGCCTCGAGTTGTGCCTGGGGAGGTCAGATTGAGTATTAGAGAAAATTTCTTCATTGAAAGAAGCACTGGAATAGACTGCACGGAGAAATGGTTGAATCACCATCTCTGGAGGTATTTAAAAGATGTGTCAATGTGGCCTTTAGACCTTTAGTGGTGGACTTGGCAGTGCAGGGTTAATGGTTGGGCACAATGGTCTTAGAGATCTTTTCCAACCTAAACGATGTTAAGATTAAATGTTCACCACACTATATCCAGCATTATCTTCAGAACAAGAGAGAATGTTTGGTTCAGTTGACTGCATGCAGGTGTCATTTGAGATGCCCTGAATCATCTCCCTGGGTTTACAGCTTCTGGTCCAGAAAAAACAGGTCTTCGATAGCTCCTGTGTTTTATCTTTAAACCTTGTGCAGACAGCTCAGGTAGCACAGGGCAGATCCCCTTCACTAGAACACAATATTAAGGAACTGAGTTGAGTCCATCCAGGGTGTGTGGCAGTGGCCTTAGCATATTTTTTGCAAACGTGTCAAAATCACTTTATTTATGCAAATTAAAAATTATACAGATTAGATATTCAGTGATAGTGTGAGAGTTCATAAGTTGCTGTTAGAATTTATTCTTTCTTCAAGACATAAAATCTTCCATTTAGAAATTATTGTCACCTTATTTCGGAAGGTAACTCTTAGAATTCCATTAAACACAGCTGAACAATTAGACTCATTTCTATTAGGATGTATAAGAATGAATGGGTGAATAAGACCCGACAAATCCTAGGTCATATGGGAATCTTTTGTATACTTACAGTACAGTAAAGTGTAAGATTATTTTGGTGTTTAATGCCACCAGGAGATGAAGGCTAACAATATGTAATTTGTTAAAAGCCAATATATTAATTAATTTTGGGAGTTTAGTTTATTATAAGCTTTAAAAAACAGAATTTGACATCTGCCTTTGTTAGGTGATACCTTTGTATTAAAATGGTAGACTGACCTTTTAGTCTGTCTAAACTCCAGTCTTAAAAAATTTAAACCATTCTTAAAAATCATAAGATTAACCTCTTTTTCTGCTCTAGAAAAAATACCTGACTTGTCATCCAGCATAACAAGTTTAAAATTGTCCCAGAATTGCTTTATTAATGTTCCAGAAGCAATCCTCCTTCTACCACAGTAAGTTACTTTTTTATTCATTGATGTTGATATCAAGTTCTTGATAAAGAATCTGATGAGAAAATTGTTGTTAAGCACGAAATTCTGCGTGTTTCACTGATTTTCAGGGAATCCTCACTGGTTAAATCCAGAACTTGGTAGCTTTTAAACTGAGGATAAGTTAGTCACATTTCCTTCATGATTCTGGAAAAATTCTCTTCCTCAGATTCAAATTGCTGTTGTTGAAAATACATTCCTTGACAGCTGAAGCTGACAATTCTTGATGAGAATACTAGAATTAATCTCATATTTGCTTGGAACCAGCAATAAAAAGTTAGCAGGAATTTTTCCTATTTCAGTTCTGCAGACTTTTGCACAAGAATACTGAGATTAGTTTTTCAGTTCCCAAATAACATGACATACTTACTGTCAAAGAAAAACACTTCGTCTAGAAGGAGTTGTGATAAAGATGCATGTGACATTTATTTTGCTATACCTTCAAAGCATTACTTATGTGAAAATTGGACTTCTGCTTTTTTTATAGAAGTTGCTGACCTTAACAGATAAGTAGAATGAGATTGTGGAGGGTGTGCTTGGAAGGGGTGATCCAGTAGGTGTAGGGAGATGTGAATGCTGATGGCACCATAGAGAGAGCAGATCCATGGATTTTGGAATTTATATTAGTGAAATTAACACGATACTGCACAATTTCAGCATGCTAACATTCACAGCAGCAGATTTAATGGGTGTGTTGAAAAAAATGCAGTTTTCAGGTTCTGCATCTCCCAGCTCAGACAAATCAAGAAGATGATGTATACATTTTTGTGTGCTTCATGTTTAGTAGTAACATAAACAGCATATTTGTCCAATAGGTGTAGGTGACTTATGGCATTTCTGCACATACATGTATTTGCGAACATATCTACTTGTATTTGGATTTCAGTCAGAAAACCATCTCTTCTGATAGCTAATCCACTTGTTTATTAGAAATTAATATAGCTTTGGTTTCAGCTAATATGAGTTTTCTTTTTTCATTTGCTAACTTCTTTCTTTTTTGATTTTGTGTTTTTAGTTTGCGATCAGTAGATTTAAGCCAAAACAAGATCGAAAGCCTGCCTGGACCAATGCACTGGAAATCACTTAATTTAAGGGAGCTGTTATTTAATCATAATCAAATAGATGTCTTAGACTTGAGTGAAAAGGCATGTGCATGGTCTAGGCTAGAAAAGCTGCACCTCTCCCACAACAAGTTAAAGGAGGTAAAGTGTAAGATTCTACCTGAAGAAAATTTAATTGCTTTTCAGTTGAATGCAATTTTTCAATGTTAATTTGATTTTTGTGTCACCTTTCATACCATTGTACACTGTATTAGTGGAATGGTATGTAAGTGCAAATAGTACTCTCTGTGAAGGAAAATCACTATATACTATTCAGCTTTTCTGCCGGGAATGTGTCATATAATCAGTTTGTATGCTGAATTACTTATAAGGTCTTTTCTCTCTTACTGTGGGATATTAGACCTGTTTATTAAAAAAATCAACTACAGCAGTTAAAATAATATGAAGTTCTGTTAAGTCGTTAATGTATTAATGGTCTTCATTTTTTAAAACATTTAATTGCCCATTAAATGTCCTTTTATTTAGATTCCTCCTCAGATTGGCTTCCTAGAGAACTTGACTTCTCTGGATGTAAGTCATAATCCTGATTTGAGATTCTTTCCCGATGAAATGGGAAGACTGTCTAAAGTCTGGGATCTTCCTTTGGAAGGACTCCATCTTAATTTAGACTTCAAGCATGTGGGATGCAAAGCCAGAGACATTATCAGGTTTGTTGCCCAGTTGTTCTTGAATATTCCTGGTTTGCTTCCTTGGGATTTGCAGTAAGCATTGAGAAAACAACATACTGTTTTGAAAAGACATGCTGGTTTGTCATATGAAATCCAGCATGCTGCTGTGTGGAAGGTTATGATATCAACACACACCAATAAAATCGATTAGAGTTATTTAGACCATACTAGTGTTACCTCTTGAATTTGATGCTTCTATAAACTGTGCAATAAATAGTGCTTACCAATTATTTGTAGTATGTTTACTGTGTTCCCCAGTGCACTGCACAGAGCACAGTTTTGGGATAATTACAAAACAAAAAATATTCTGAATTAAACTTTAGCTTTCAAATCAGAAATTAGAGTAGACAGTTAAAAAATAGTAATATCAAACATATACTGAAAATTTGAAGAAAATTGTATGGTTCTAGATTTTTCTTTGTTCTTGAGTTCTGTTGGTCTTTTTTTCTGTTATACGCTTCTGTGAGTTTTGCAAACTTTTTTTCTATCAGATTTCTTCAACAACGACTGAAGAAGGCTGTGCCTTATAACAGAATGAAGCTCATGATTATTGGAAACACTGGCAGTGGGAAAACTACCCTGCTACAACAACTAATGAAAAGCAAACGAACAGAATTGGGCTCTCCAAAAGCTACAGTAGGCATTGATGTAAAAGACTGGATCATTCAAGGGAAAGGCAAAATGAAGAAGGAGCTTATATTAAATGTGTGGGACTTTGGAGGTATTTCCTGAGTTTATTTTCCTTTACTATTGTCTTTTCTAACATTTTAAAGCATTACTTATTCTTAGAGTCAGTTTGTGGTAATTCAAACTGGAGACAGTAGAATCACAAACATACACCAAAAGTCCAACGACCACTTATAAATTAGTGAATTCTGTAAATTAGCAGCTAATCCCTCAAGTTTAATATGAAGTCTCATGAATTTCTTATCACCAAATCTGGTTTGACCACTCATTTCAACTATAATACTTCAGAATAATCATTTTAGACTAGTAAGAAGCTGCTTGTAATCACCAGAAGAATCTTTCATTCAGCTCTGTTTCTTCCTTTTGTGGTCCAGGTCTGTCTAGGCTCTGCAGTATCACAAGTTTGTAAGATCGCACACAACAAAGCACTTAGGATGAGTCTTTGAACATTATGTATCTGGAAAGCTTTCTAAGTTTGGGCAACTACAGAAGTACTTCCAAAATCCAGGGCTATTTGAGGCTGTAGAAAAGTTATTTTTAAACAGAGGTCTATCATCATTTACATACAGTCTATCACAATGCATAAGCACAAACTAGTGCCATTCAAGCTGGATATTCAGCTTTAGCTGTAATTTTAAGTGCGTAGTTATGTGAATTTATTTGGAAGTTGCTGAAAGTGTAGGGGAAAGGGAAGGAAGAAGGTAAAAGGAAAGAGTGAGGGAGAAATTCAGTATTGGAGTTTTAAAAGAATCACAACCTTTAAAGTTGTCTATGCAGCAACTGTGTTTATCCGGTTAAATCTTACAGTTGATATAAAACCAGTGTATGTGTTTTAACATTTACACTTCAATCAGTGAGCTACCACAGAGTGCCTTCCTAAAATTTGTAGTTATTATGGTTTCCTGTCAATTAATAAAAATTTCTGCCGACATTAATTTCATTTGTGAACCTGTGGTCTGTGGACATGTGTTCCTCTGCCTTTTTGTGATTGAAGGTGTTCAGTTGAGGAAGTACTAAAAAATGGAAATTTTTGATCATTAGGACAAGAAGAGTTCTACAGTACCCATCCTCATTTCATGACCCAGAGGGCTTTATATCTTGCTGTTTATGATCTCAGCAAAGGACAAGCAGAGGTGGATGCTATGAAGCCATGGCTTTTTAACATCAAGGTAAGACATACAGAATGGAATTCTCCTTTCCAGGGAGCTGTAGGTGAACAGCAAATGAACCATAAATATTTATACAGGGGAAGAAGAAAAAAAATTCTTCAGAAAGTAAGAATAATAATACTAAACAAGAGCTGAAATACATCACGTATTGAATATTAAAGTATTTTTAGACATAAAATGACATGATCAGCATCATTTTGGACTTAAAATTGTACAAAGTGATGTGCAAAAGAATAGTTTGTATGTTCTGGCCATATTTTGAATGTACTGATAAAAATAAGAAAGGAGTAGTATTAAAGAAATAATGAGTTAAACTTGCATTTTTCTTTTACACCAGTATAAATTTTGGGGAAATCAGAATTAGACTAATTTAAAAGTGGCTAGGTACATGTTTGAAACCATGCTATTAAGTGTTTGCTTAGTATCCTATTATTAATAGGAATGATTCCAGAACTATGGTAGAGAATTGACCTGAGAATCTGCCTATATATTTATCATTTTTTCTGAGTGTTTATCTCTATTTATGGAGCCATTCCATGATGAGTGAGCATTACTTTTCTTTTTGTAGGATGCTTAGCTATGACTGGGCAATACACTCACAGAAAGAGTTTGTTTAGTCATCCTCTTAATGAACTTGTCTTTTTCACTCTCTTCACCTTGAGCAGTGATACAGGGCACAGTGTTGCAATCAGTTTAGTGTTGATGAAGACCACTTCTGATGTTTTCTCCTTTGCTCTGCAGTACTTGCTGATGTTTCACTACTGCCCTGTTCCAATGACAGCTAGCAAAGTACCATTTCTTTTGGCTTTTCAATTTTGTTGGATGTTCTTAACTAATAATATCCCTCTATTTTACTGCCAATAGTGTTAATCTGCAAAGAAAGAAATCCAGATGCACACTCCCTTTTAGAAAATGCTGATTTTTTAATATTTCTGTTTTAAAATTGACGGCTCTCTGAATGTTTGACTAAATTGCTCACATTTTATGTGAATATAGAACACTAAAATCAACATTCACTATCGAGTTAATTAACAGTATGGATCTCACTAACAGGCTCGAGCATCAGCATCCCCTGTCATTCTTGTTGGCACTCATTTGGATGTTTCTGATGAAATGCAACGTAGGACCTGCATGAGTAAAATTACTAGAGAGCTGCTGAACAAGCGAGGCTTCCCAGCAATCCAGGATTACCACTTTGTCAATGCTACAGAAGAATCTGATTCCATTATCAGACTTCGGAAAATCATCATAAAGGAGAGTCTTCAGTTCAAGGTAAGCTACACACTGTTTTTAATGTTTAAACATCCTTGAGTGAATACATTTTTGAACTTTAATACATAATTAAATAAATTTCCATGTGATAGCAAAGTCATCTTGCCTTCTATCAAATGTTACACACAGCAAAATAATGAAGGAAAATTGCCAGGTTTGTTTTAATTTGATTTTCTTCCCCAAAAAATCACAGCTAACTTCTGTTTTCAAGCACTAGGGCCATAAACCAAGTATTTAATTAAAAATCTTTGTGTTATAAAGAACTTAAATTAAAACCTTAGTTCCTTGGGCAGCATCATGTAATTACAGTAAGTATTACAAGATTTCAGGGCATGGGAAATATAATATTGTGGTTTGTGAAAACCAACTGATTTCCCATTTACTGGTTTCATTTTACATAGCATGAAATGCAGCTATTTCTATAAAGAGGAAAGTGAATTAAAGCAGGAAAAGAAGATTCTGTGGTCTGAGTGATCCTCCTATATTGGAATATCTGCACATGTAATTCTGATGTCTCCAAAGTCATCCCAACTCATTCCCTGCTTTATCCTTAGCCACAGCATGAAGCCCTAAGTGTGAGTGAAGAGTCCAGCCCAGACATGGAGCTTATGGAAAGATAGGATCTTATCTGTGACAAAAAGAATGTACTTTTTTTTTTAATTTATACAACAACACATATTTCATTTATGTCATAACACATTAAAGGGAAAAGGTGATGTCCTGTGCTACTTAAATCAATGGCAGAACTTCATAAATTGTACCATAACCCAAATTTCTTTTGAATGACTGCTTGGAAGATTTTATAGAGCAAATAATGTATTTATAACTAGTCTCACACCATGGTGTTACAAATAAGTTAAAGTACACACCTTTCTCGTTTCTCTCAGGAATTAGCACCTTAGCCATATCCAAAATCTCCCTAACTTCTCCCACAGTGTGTTCTTGCACTTCCACAGTGCAAAGAACAGCTAACCAGTCCTAAATGTCAAGGAGGTGCCCACTTCAAGTGAAATGGGTTAACTCCTCTTCTCATACATCCAGTAGGCATGAATAGAGCTGGTGTTTTTTTTTGTGGCTGTGTGTCTCACCATACTTACTCAACACTTGAGAGAAGTTCTGCTTTTTGAAAAATCTTGTTCCTTAAATGTCTGCATCTCTTGAAAGTATGACTTAAACTGATGTTTAAACTTCTACACAGATGTAAGGTGGCCTGAAGGAAATGAGATAATTACCATACATGATGTAGGTAGTTTGTGGAAGGAATGTTACAAGATATTTGCTTAGAGGTTAAACAAAGTGAGTTTGGTATTCAGCGTTATCATCAAGTACTCTGAAGTCTTTGAAATTACACAAGGTACTAATTTCATCTGCACGAGGTACCAATTATATTTTTGACACATTAAAAACATCACAGTGCATTGGTGAGAGATTACAGTTAAGAAGCCAGTTTGTAAATATTGGGAAAGTTGTTTCCCATTTCCTCAAAAAAGTTAGTAGGTCAGCACACATGGGGAAAGAAAAACCTGACTGGGTACTAGTGATTACCAAATATCAAAGGGTATCTGCAGTAAGGAGTGGAGGCTCAGGAAGCAAGCACAAAGCACCCGTTTGCATCACTCATGTGGTTAAATTTATTTCATTCTATTCTCTTGTTCACTGACTGCCAGCAGCAGAGACTTTTAATTGAGCTACTACCTTCTTCCCCACAATTTACCTAAAGACATGGCTAGAGATATTACATATTGCAAGAAGTATAGGGTTTTTTTTATTAATTTCTCTATTGTTTTAACTGAAGATGTATGATATCATCTCCTCATACAGTGAGTATTTTCCTTTTACTTTGAACCAAAGCTTCTCTTTGAAATAACATCTTCTGAGAGACCTCATTTATTATTTTCTTATGTACAAGTAATATGGAAATATTTTCTTCTCTGAATATTTATTTATAGAAAGACATTGTAATTCTGAAAGAATAATTACATCTACCTTTCAGAAGCCATGTTAGTCAGTAAATGAGTGTTCTTGTTTCTTTCTGCTACTATTGATTGAACATACATTTTATACCTTAGTTTTATTTTGTGCATTACGCATGAATAAATTAATACATTTAAGATTATTATTCCTAATTTTACAGATCAGAGATCAACCAGTAGTTGGTCAGCTAATTCCTGACAGCTACCTGGAGCTGGAAAAGAGAATTTTGCTGGAACGTAAAAACGTCCCAGTGGAATTTCCTGTAATTGATCAGAAACGCTTGCTAGAACTGGTACAAGAAGGCCAGTTACAGCTGGATGAAAATGAACTCCCTCATGCAATTCACTTTCTGAATGAATCAGGTAAAATATTCTCTTCAATGTGTGTTTGTTAGCACTTTGTTGTAAATCTGCAGCTGACAGATCTGTACACATTTTTAAGTCTTTCACAAGGTTGCCACAAAATGGTAAGCTGAAGTGTCCAAGCTTGGGTAACATTAGTTTGTTAAACCACATTGTTAGGAAGGGAATCCCATGATGTGAAAGATCGGTACTCTAACAGTTTGTATCTCTTGCTTTCTCTTACCCCTTCTTGAAACATTCTACTGCTGATTAGACAGCAGTAATGCAGTTGCTGAAGAAAGATGCAATTGCTCCAGTAGCTCAAAAAGAATAGTGGTTAGAGGAACACATGTAACAGCTTATCTCAGTCCAGTACTGACTTCCTAAGATTAAATAATAAACCCTACAGAGCTTAGCAAAAACGCAAGTCAGATTAAAAATCTAACAAAGTCTGAAAGTAAAGCTGAGCAAGCTGTTCTTGCACTCTACTGTTCTGAGATAATGACATAAATATAGCTGTATTTATTATTCAAACTGTTTATGTTAAGTCATATAATAAAAACAGCCCAGAGCGGTGTGCTTACTTTGCTTAATATTGATCTTGAGCAATGCATTGCTAATTACAATACTCTTTGTGCAGGTGTCCTCCTTCATTTCCAAGACCCAGCACTACAGCTAAGAGATCTGTATTTCGTAGATCCAAAATGGCTGTGTAAAATCATGGCGCAGGTCAGACTGAACACACTTTTTATATGCATTTATGGTACATTTTCCTCTGTCTAAAGCCACTGTAACTCATCAGTGTTCCTTCACCATTTCTTTATTGTTTCATGGTCTAGAATTTTTTTATCTGATTCTTTCTGTTTCTGTTGCTTTCTGGACAACTGATTTTGTCATTGCTTGTCTGTTCTTATATTGTAATATCCCATATCATTTAAACTGCAATGGAACCAAGAATACATGTAGAATAGAAACACCCCATGGATGCAAGGTAATCCTGCAATATGTTACCACAGGTTGGATTGAAAGCTGGAACTTTGGGTTAAAGGCTGTAAGAAGGGGGAAGAAATTGAGTGCTAGGTACAGATGGCAGAGAAAAGTGAGTGGATATGGAGTTGGAATGGGAGAGCAGCAGGCTGACTGTTTAAGTGAGGCCGTCGTTGAGATGTTGATCTAGAAACACTCTCAAAATTTATTATATGTATTCAGTTTTTCTAATCTCTGAAACTTTCATCTAATGATGAATGTACACCTGTGTCGTAGTTTGACCTGGAGAGGAAAAACTCAAAGAGGAGTTTTCTCTGTGAGTACTCCCCTGGGAGTGGATAGTGACCAATTGGAAGCTGGTTTGATTATTGACAGCGTGAAAAACCAATTGAAGAAAGTTAGTTCACCCCGTGAACACACATTTTGAAGGAGGTAATCCGGAACTGAGCCCTCTTGGCTTTTCCGGCAGCAGTGCAGGTAACAGGGCCCTGGCCTGGCTCCACTGCAGGCCTGTGGGCCTGGCAGGGGCTGGGCCGGGCCCCCTGTCTGGGGAGCTGGCATGTCCTGGCAGAGAGGGAGAGAAGGGGGGTGGCCATGGACAGTGACCAGAGAGACTCAAACTAATATAAAAATCCCAGCCGCTTCCCCCCCCCCTTCCCCAGCGTGGCTGGTTTCTGAGATCCTGGCAAAGCTCCAGCACTGTGGCCTTGGTTTTTTTTTCTTTTCTCTGTGCAAAAATCTTAACTCTTTTAATGTTCAGATGAGACTTGCGGACTTTTTCAATCCTCCCTGGAGTGGAAAGGAAAAAGGAGATACTCTGAAGTCAGTGAAGCAAAAGCTAAGTCTTAAGTTTTTTAGATGGAAGGAGAATGAGGAGATGCTGTGAAAATGGCTGAAAATCCTTTTGTAAGATTGTAGGGATGAACTGATGTACTGAATATTCCTATAAACCATGGAAAAAGACATGGGGGGGGTTGGAAATGTTCCATTTGATAGATCATTTGACCAAAAGCACCTGTGTTGAGAATCCGTTGTCCCGAGGAAAGAAGGGGAGTCTCGGTTTTCAGAGAATGAAGCATGAACAGAGAGAAAAGAGATGAAGAGAACCTTTGCTTTGGAACATTTCATTCTTAAAAGTAATACCCCATGTATTTTGACCATTGACCCACAAGTACAGCTTTGGGAAGGCTGTAGAGCTGGGAGGAGTGCCACGACTGCAGATACCGGGCGGATGCAGAATCGTGAAAGTGAAATCACGAGAAGACTGTTTTCTACTTTCTTGTGGAAAAAATCCCTATAGCCTAACAAGAGGAAGCTTCTCACTCCAAAGTGAGCGGAAGAAGGGACTGTTTGAGTTGGGAATTAATTGAAGCAGTTTTTTGTATGTTTGTTCTGTTGTTATGAAGGTTGAGAAAGGGAAGGAAAGAGTGGTCTGACAATCTTATTCTGAATTTTTTTTTTCCCCTTTGTGTAGTTAATAAATTTCTTGTTATACCCTCCTAAGTTTTAGGCCTGCCTTGCTTCTACTCCTGGTTCTGTCTCACAACAGAAAATGAGTATATCTTAATTGACAAATCAAAACCATGACAACCTGAAATTGTTTCACTTTTTTTTAAAAGATTCTTATGGTGAAAGTGGAAGGCTCTTCTAAATATCCTAAGGGAATTGTAAAGCGTTCAGATGTGGAAAAATTCCTTTTGAAGAAGAGCAAGTTCCCTAAAATCTATATGTCACAATACTTTAAACTTCTGGAGAAGTTTCAGATTGCTTTGCCGTTAGGAGAGGACCAACTACTAATCCCAAGCAGGTAAGCAAGGAGCTAAACCCACAAGTGACAGCCATAGAAATAGATCAAAATAGAAACCTCCCATCAGGCTAACTAGTTTCACTGATCATCAGTACTCCTTGTATATTTCGGTCTAGTAAATGCTTTCAGAAGAGACATGTTGAGCTGATCTTCTAGCAGATAAAATGTATGTTGTATAAATATGGTGGGTAAATGGAAACTATAAATGATAGAATACTTTGAGGATAGTACTTCTTTTGCAGTTACCGTGCTTCAAGACTGCAGCAAGGAGATTATAATTTAGCTTCACACAGCAGTGTGCCAGCATTACAGATACTTATTGCAATATAAAAGATAACAAAACATTTCTATAACCTATTTGCATGAAGTGAGAACCACAGATAAGTTACTCAGAGGCATTATCTCCTTCAAAAAGTGTAGATGCTAAATGTGGTGACAAAAAAGTGTTGTGACTTTAAATGTGGTATTTTTGTTTTATCTGGAGTAGATAACTCAGTTTCTCTGCTTCAGTTACAGATTTCCCTAATGTGTTTAGTAATGTTAACATTGCCAAATGGAGAGAGTGTAGCATGGCTGCACTGATTAGGATTTTTATGTCCTTGAAAGGCCCCAAGAGATTTTATCTGAGTGTCTTACCTGCCTTTTGTATGTCTCAGATTTTTCTCATATTTGCATTAAATATCTAATGATCCATTAGTGAGGTGCTGTTTGGTTTAAATTACAGTCAGAACTTCACTTTGGCACAAGCAAGCAGAATAAACAAACCCACTGTGTTAGCTCCCTGAGCACCTGAATCGTGCATTCATTAATAAATAATGCATTTTACATGATAAAAAATGTACGTCATCAGCTGGGATGTGTTACATCCTCAAATACTGTCTTAATATTTTTATTTTTTCAGCTTGTCTGATCACAGACCTGTAATAGAGCTTCCCCACTGTGAAAATTCGGAAATTATCATCAGGCTTTATGAGATGCCATACTTTCCTATGGGATTTTGGTCCAGGCTGATCAACAGGTTGCTTGAGATATCACCTTACATGCTATCAGGAAGAGGTACAAATCTTTTGTCTTCAAAAGGAGTAGTGTGCAAGTTTGCCTTGAATGCCAGGACCTGCATGTTAAAGATTTAGTCCCCAACACTGTTTTGCTTTAGCTAAATTCTGAACACTTCACAAATGTAAGAAAAAGATAGTGGTCATTTTTGTAATTTAGAAGTATCCAGGAACAGATAGTGCCTGGTCTTCACAGTGGTGTGCAAAAGAAAGTAAAGGTTGTAAGTCCTTCAGAAGTCCTTCAGATGCTAGAGATAGGGGAAATCCTTATGTTTATGCAGTATTGCTATTTGCTTCCACGAAGAATGCAGGAAGGGATATGTCTTCCACACAGAAAAACAAACTGCTTTTCTTCATGCTTGTTAATTCTCCTTTTATTTAAGTCTCAAAGCTTTGCTTTTATCAGAAAGAGGGGATATGTCTTTACTTTTTTTCCAAGAATTCCATGATTTCACATGGTAATATTCTACAAATATCACTTGTAAATGCCTGATGTCCTGGAATTAGAGTTTCTTCTGAGCATCAAATTCTAATTGCATTCTGCTATTTCATGAGTGTGTGACAGAAAAAATTTAAATCACATCTTTTTTACATATTTTGCCTGAGATATTCTGTGCTTGAGCCTGAATGTACCTAAGCATTTCTGTAATGCCTACCTGCTGCATGGCTTACCATCTGGTTAAATGTTTACAGTTTGTGGGTATGCCTTCTAGAACTGAACACAAGTTGACATATATTTAGTTTTTGTGGGGCTATGCTGCCTGCAAGGTTGTAGCCTTTGTTTGTTATTTGAGTAAGTATAACCCTACAATCATAATTATATATTCAAAGTACCATGAATTATTCTGAATATTTTAAAATTGACATTCATATTGGAGATCAGATTTTTAATCTAATTTTGTGTTTTCTAGAGCGAGCTCTTCGTCCTAACAGAATGTACTGGAGACAAGGCATCTACTTGAACTGGTCTCCTGAAGCTTATTGTCTAGTGGAATCAGCAGTATTTGACAACAACCCAGACAGTTTTTTGAAAATTACAGCACCTTCTTGCAGAAAAGGTTAATTATTCGTGAGCCTGAATTTTGCTCCAGTTTGATTGCATCTTGGCATTTTGGTTTGTTGTGCTTTTGCCTTTGGAATATAGAGTTTATCTTTGCAATTAAAAGTATGTCAGATTGGGTTTGTAATTTCCCTCTTTTTGTTTCTTAAAGGGTGCATCCTTTTGGGGCAAGTTGTGGATCACATAGATTCTCTTATGGAAGAATGGTTTCCAGGTTTGTTGGAAATAGATGTGTGTGGTGAAGGGGAAACACTGTTGAAGAAATGGGCTCTGTACAGCTTTCAAGATGGTGAAGAACATCAAAAAATACTACTTGATGACTTGCTTAGGAAAGCTGAAGAAGGTATATATTTATGCCATTTGAGGTATATAGAGGTACACTTAAATCTACACAAATACTGTGCAACATTCCCTTTATAATACTTGGGTGTTTCATGTTATTTAAAAATGTTTCATTTCCATAAGAAAAAGTTACAGTGTAAGTCAAAAGCAGCTTGGGTTTTTTTTTTATGTAAGAGCTGTCTAGTATATATAAGTATAGAGTGTGAGACGGATTGCATCTATTCTGTGTAGTTATATAAAAATAGCAATAATGGAAAGAATCATTTTGTGTAATACTGATAATGCAGCTTCAATCTTGGAACTGAATCCAGCAGATAGTAAAACTAGTACTTGATCTCTTGGTTGGATCACGTAGCACAGTAATTTAAAAGACAATATTCAGTATGGCATTCTACATACTAACAGCATTCTTTCTTTTGACAGACAGAAAAATGATCTCTTGGTTAGTTTTGTGGTGTTACATAGCAGCAAATTTTTTCACATTTGATTGGTACATGTATAGAACCTTGAAAATATATGTGTATATATATATGTAAGCACAATATCTTAATCTAATTTTAGGTACATTAATTTTATGCATTCTCAGAGATCCTCATGTCTTTCAGTGCTTTTTCAATGATGCCTACCCTTTTTTTTTTTTTTTTTTTTTTTTTTTTTTTTCTCCTTAGGTGACCTTTTGGTAAATCCAGATCAACCAAGACAGACCATTCCAATTGCTCAGATTGCTCCTGATCTGATACTGGCTGATTTGCCTAGAAATATTATGTTGAACATCGATGACCTGGAATTTGATGAAGCTCCAGAATTTCTCTTGGGTAAGCATTATTTTGTGGGGTGAGGGTTTTTTTACAGATTATGTCAACAAATCTATTCAAGTCAGTTTTGCAACACATGAAAAGCATTTTAGAGATGTCTTTTCTGAAGAAATGTATTATTTTAAGGAATTCTGAATTTCAGGTTATTGAGTTTTGAATTTTCCATTAACTTATGCATTAGGGCACTGTTTTTTGTGTGTTTAGTATACTGATCATGAATCTTAACACAGCAGATGATCCACATATTTAAAAACTGAACCCTTTCAGCTATTATTTTTGAGAATTTTTTGTTATCCCTTTTTTAATAATACTCTTCAATTTTATTGTTCAAAAGGTGATGGTGGTTTTGGGTCTGTGTACCGTGCATCCTATGGTGGTGAAGAGGTTGCTGTAAAGATTTTCAATAAACATACTTCCCTCAGGCTCCTAAGACAAGTAAGAAATACTGCCTTTTTTTTTCTGTAGTGCTCCTCTTGGAATACAAACTCTAACAAAGAGTTTTAGAAGTTTAAGTAAATTGCAAAATTTACTCACTCCAAAGCATTCCTCAATTTACTTCAGATGTAGGGATTATGTTATTTGCACTATTTCATCTGATTTTACAATTTATAGGAGCTTGCAGTGCTTTGTCACCTCCACCACCCCAGTTTAGTGTCTTTGCTGGCTGCTGCAGTCCGTCCTCGGATGCTGGTGATGGAATTGGCCCTCAAGGGATCTCTTGATCGTTTGCTTCAGCAAGACAATGCAAGTTTAACTAGAACACTTCAGCACAGGATAGCTCTACATGTAGCAGATGGCTTAAGGTAAATGTGACTTCTTCAGTGCTGTAAAAACAGGAAATAGCTTCAAAGATGATGTACTGCAAATTAAAAGCTTCTGTTCTCTCACATCTCAAGCAGAACATTTCCTGGGTCAGACAAATGCTTGTATTTTTATGGTTGATTGACTGATATGTAACACATACTTTCGTTACCTGTTTTTTTTTTTCCTGCTAATGAGTGCATTTTTCAAGTTCTAAAAGTCCATTAATCACCTCACCTCATTGCAGTGTGACTTTAAAATGACAAAATCTGCAAGAGGGTTAAGGTTCTAGGATACATTTTTCAAACTATCAGTGACTCTTCAAGTGAAACCGCCATGTAAATAGTAAAGTAGTAAACAGTAAATAGTATTTCAGAACAATTCTAAAGTCATTATCCAGACAGGCTGTGTTATGTTGGTGATGTTTAGCATATTTAACACAATATTTCAAGTTTTAAAGCACAATTTACTTGTGGGAATAATGCACTCAGTGTGTATACAGATGCATCCCTAACTTATGAATGCTTTCAATAAATGTTTTTTAATTACTAGGTACCTGCATTCAGCAATGATCATCTACCGTGATTTGAAGCCTCACAATGTGTTGCTCTTTACCTTATATCCCAATTCAGCTGTTATTGCAAAAATAGCTGACTATGGCATTGCCCAGTATTGTTGTCGAATGGGAATAAAAACCTCCGAAGGGACACCAGGTACAGAAATATGATTTGATTTAAAGTCCATTATGTCCAAAAATAGCTAATATATTTTTCATGTAGTCTGTAAGAAGTAACTCAAATCTATATTCTAGTCAATAATCACAAAAGGGAGTCCTAATCATATTACAAGTTGTGATGCCAGATTTATACCTCTTTGCCTTTCCTCCTGTTCATGTTTTAACAGCTTTTAGAAGAATCAAGGAGTACATTAAAGGTTTAAAAAGAAGAAATTAAATTACATGCATTCATAATAATTTTTCATTGTCTGGTTTTAATATGGTTTTTGTGATATTGAAATTATACTGCTAAAATATTTTGCTTTAATTTCCAGTAATGCACACATAAGTGTTAATTTTTCTTAAAGGCAATAAATATCTTCACTGTTCCCCAACTTTAGAGAGAACCTATTAGCATCCATTCTAAAGCACCGAACAATTCAACCACTTTGAAAAGTTCCTTTAGGTCTTTTAAATTATGCTTGAGAGTGTCACTTCGAGTGTTAAATGTTAGACCTCCAATAAGGACTGCAGACTTGCCTTGATTTTCAGCATTCATTGATAAAGTAATTATTTTACATTAGAAGGGGCAGGAGCTCTGTAACTGATGTACTATCCCCTTCCTTTATACTTACTGCTGATATTTTTGGACATCTGCCAAATACAAGCTATTGCCAGCCTAGAAATAGTTTGATGTTTTTCCTTGTACTTCCTGTGTTGTTTTCATCAGTAATTGTTTACTTTTTAAATTACAAAGATGGCTTCATCTTGATATGAAGCATACTTATTAATGAATGATTTATTTGCAGGATTTCGAGCGCCAGAGGTTGCCAGAGGAAATGTTATTTACAATCAGCAAGCTGATGTTTATTCATTTGGCTTGCTGCTTTATGACATTTTAACAGGAGGAGGTAGAATAATGGAAGGCTTGAAGTTTCCAAATGAATTTGATGAATTAGCAATACAAGGAAAATTACCAGGTATACCTTGTTTCTAAAAGTTTTAGCATTTGTCCTGCCTTTTCCAGAAATAGCATATCTGATGAATTATGTTGTATCTCACAGTGATAATAGAAGAAGACTAAGAGAAATAAACATTGTTCATACTCTTCTGCATTACAATACTAATTATTGTCTGCTGGAAGGAAGACTAAACAGGCTATCAGGCTGGACATGATGTAATCATTTGGACAGTATAACTCAGGATAACATAACTTGGGCAATTTCTGCCAAAGTTTAGAGAGCTGTTGGATTTTTATAGCACTGCAAGCTTAAGATCTGGTGTTCTTATTTATTCCCCAGCAATTGTGGGTATACTCATGAAACATTCTTTAAGGAATGTTTTGCTTCATTTAGGAAAGAGCAGCATCACTCAGTCTGGCATAGCTTCTCCATTATGAGAGACAGAGTGTTCATACATTTTCTGCTCCTTATGGAGAACAGTCCAGTTCTAAGCTCAGACAGTTTCCACCCCCTTCCTGAAGAGGATATCCCAGGAACTGATGACTAAGTATCTCTTAAATGTAGCTGTATTGACTGTATTATAAGCCCTGTGGAATAAATGAAATATTAGTTTCTGGAGATAATACAGTTCCTTCCACCTATGCTCATAATTTTTATATTTCCACAAAAAGAGGGGCTGGCTGATTTCACAAGCAAACAGTGCCTGTCTTTTGCTGCACTGAATATGTTCATTTGCAAGTGTTCATCACTAATGTTACCTTTGTCTGAGGTAGGACTGGAATATTTGCTGTGGATTATGATGAACTAAAAGAAAGAGCAGTACAGGCACCTTCATGAATGATTTGTTCTCAGAGAGTTCAGCAGCTATAGTCATAAGATACATATTCCAAGCACTAAGTGGGAATTTAAACTTCCATATCTTGTAAATGGAGTTGGTTATCTATTTGCTGTATCTTTTATTGCAAGTTCATCTGTATTCGGTTTCCTCAGAAGAATAAATGTGGAAAACAGTGATTACAGGAATTTGAAAGACTATTGACTGAAGTGACATACACTTGAATGGTCAGCATTAATGGAAACACAGCCCACGTGTATCTGCTATTCAGTCCCAGGCACAGGAACATCAAAGAAAAAGCAAAATCCATTTGCTTTAACTGCTATTAATTAAAAGGACTCTAGTTCTAGCATTTCATGCTCTAGCATATAATAGCAGATGAGCAATTCCAAGCTGTTCATGCTGACATTTTACTTAAGAATGTGATATTTCTTAGAGCAGCTCAGGAAGAAGTTAGATGAATTCTAAAAATAAGAAGGTTAGTTAGAACTATGGAAAATTAATAAGTTATGTTATTTTACATTCTAGATCCTGTCAAAGAATATGGGTGTTCCCCCTGGCCTGAAGTTGAAAATTTAATTAAAAAGTGTTTGAAGGAAAACCCTCAGGAACGACCAACATCTTGCCAGGTATTACACAGTTTATTTATTTGTTTTTTTATGGTAGATGGCAATACAAAGTTGTGGTTTCTGAAAAGGAATCAGGCATTAAGTTAATGAGAAACACAGGTTTCTTTCTGTTGTTCTTTTCTGGAATGGAAACTGCCATGAAATATTGCTTGCTCTCGTCTTCCAGAATAAACTGTTCCATTGAAATCTACCAACCGATCTGCCGATGTTCTAGCTGGCTGCTTTCGCCTGTGTTGCTGTGTAGCAATTGTAGAGAAACACAAATCAGATTACTTCTTGGTCTTTACTAGAGCTGTGCAAAAAGGACTTTGTTAAATAGTATCAGTGCCGTTACACTCTGCTCTGTGGCAGTACAAATGACCAGACCTGCTGAGATACTGTGTACATATCTAAAAAATATTGTTATCCGTTGCTTGTTATTTATTGCCTTACAAGCCATTGTTGTCACCATGGGCATGCTGTGGCTTTCTTTATAGGTTTATGATATCCTGAATTCTGCTGAGCTTATCTGTTTGATGAGGTATGTCTCCATACCCAGCACATCTACAGCAGAGTGCATGGTGGCTGCCAATCAAAGCTGCAAGAAGGCAGGAGTCTGGATAGGCAATGGGAACACAGAAAAGGCACAACTTTCATTTGTTAACCTAAACACAGATGGACATACTTGTGAGGTATGTGGGAAAGTTGACATTTATTCTATTTTTTCTGGCAGACAGATGTATTTCAGAAAAATTAATTGCATTTTTCAGCAGGATATTACTTCTGGAAAGCTAAGCTTTGAGAGAACAGAGATTGCTCATAAGTGAGTCATCATTGTTTTTTGGAAAGACAGTATTATAAGAAAGTTCAGGCTGGATAGCAGGAAGAGAGTAAAAAGCAACTGCTTTTCTACTTCATTTCACTTCATCCACTATTGGATTACTTTCTTCTACTGAGATGGAAATTATTTCTAGTATGGAGATCCCAGGAAGGGATTAACAATTAGGCAGGCCTTCATATCTCTACTACATCATCAAAGTTGTTTCAGTTCCATTTCCATCTGCCATCTGTTGACCATGATACATCTGAATTGGTAGATTTGGTTTAAATTATATGGGTTGTTTTTCTAAAAATAAAATGAGAAAAAGAAATATTAGGCCAGTACTTCCATTGTTAGCAATTAGTATTGCAATAGTTCCATTTGTTCAATTCTCTGATGGCTTGAAGACCTTGATTAGAATAAAAATATCTTTTTTTGTCAGCATTCAGCTGAGAGATTTTCCTGTGTACTGTTTGAGGGGTCCTTCCCAGCACTTTGAAGATAGGTGGCCCAGTTGATGATGTGTTCTGCTAATAGGGATTAGATTTCTTAAAGGAGAAGTTAGGCCAAGGTTCTGTCCAGAATCCAAGAAGATTGTGCTATATTTTTATCATCAGTAATTTACTAGCATTTACCATTACTGAAATCATAAGCAAATTGTTTTTCTTCTTCTTTTCTGACTCAGGATATTGCAGACAGCAAAATTTTAAGTTTGGCCTTAGTGACTCTTCCTACTGAGAAAGAAAACTGGATTGTAGCAGGAACCCAGTCTGGTTCTCTGTGGGCAGTTAACACAGAAGATGAAACAAGAAGGCATCGTCTGCAGAAAATGTCAGATTCTATCACTTGTTTATACTGTAATTCTCTTTCAAAGCAAAGGTATAAATTAATTTTAAATATTTCGGGTTGCATTTTGAAAATACTGCTGAACTGAGGTGTTCAGAAAATTACATTATGCACACTGCATTTTTATTCTGACAACTGCTTATTTTGCTTGTGTTTCCACTTAATTTTGCACCCAATGCAACTGGGGACTACATTCATGATCACAGGGGTTATGTTTGCTTTTAGTATTTAATTGAAGACTTGAAATGCTAGAGACTTCTCATTTTAATTTTTCTTACCTGATTAAGGTGTTTCTAGAATTAATTATTATATTTTATTTCAGCAAACAGAAGAATTTCTTCTTGGTGGGCACAGCTGATGGCAGACTGGCAGTTTTTGAAGACAGAGCAGTAAAGGTAGACTTGTTCTTTGCTGTCTGTTCTACAGTGTTATCAGTAATATTTAAAGCAGCTCCCAAGAGTAGCTTTATTTCACGCCACTTATTTTTAATTGCTTCTCTAAAACTAACATTAATTTTAATTGCTTCTCTAAAATGAAAGTTAGTTTTCTACTGTAGTCTGAGAGGAACTGCACATTTTGTAATAGCTGCTTTAAACAAAAAAGTTAAGAGGTGGAAAATTCCTTTGAAAAGCCTGGCAAACTGGCTAGAGACTAACATTTTTGGTTGTTGTTAAGAATATTCTAACAGTTTTAATCTCCTTTATTTATTGCTGTAATAGCTCCTTTTTCGTCTCATTTAGTAAATTTTTGTAAAATAGCTGTGTTCAAAAATAAAATATGATTTAGGTTTTCTGTAGATCAGAGTTCTGCTCACAGAACAGATGAAGAAATGCTGGGAGCTGTTTTTATATCATATGGCACCTGAAGGTTTAGTTCCTGACCATATGCATTTAGAGCAGTTATGGAGTTGCAGTGCATTTCAGAATTAGAATATGGTCCAGTGTAGGATATCTTCAAAGATATAGATGTGTCTTTCCTTCCAGTTCTTGAATTGTGCCAGGGGTTGCAGAAAGTGTCAATCCCTGCTCTGGCCTGTTTCTACTCACAGGCTGTCTCCTATGGGACACCTCTAATGGGAATGTGGTGCTTTTCAGTCAGTAACGTTCTGGAAATGTTCTGAACCATCAGACAGTCTGGATGTGTAAATTTAATTCAGCAGGCTGTGTGGCCTTGTTTTAACAAGATTCTGAGTATCTGCATCCTCCTTGTTTCTAATGCAGAATATATTTTTTCTTGCAGTGTAAGGGTGCTACACCTTTGAAGATACTGAATATAGGAAATGTTAGCACACCCCTGATGTGCTTAAATGAATCCTCATGCTTGTCTGAAAAAAATATAATCTGGGGAGGCTGTGGGACAAAAATCATTGCCTTAACCAGTGACTTCTCAGTTCAAAAGCTCATTGAAACAAAGACAAGTCAACTGTAAGTTTTTGATTTTTATAAGTGATGTTACTTGGCTCATTTGTTTTCATTAAAGATTTCTGACGGTACTTTGATATAATGTCTTGTTCTAGAGCTCATTCTTTGAGTTTGCTTGTTTCTGTTCTTTTTTTTCCATAGTGCAGATGGAGTATCAGTGAGTGATGTTGAAAGTATTTGTTGCTGCTTTTGAACAAGGAAATACATTTTTACTCCATAAAGGATTGATGAAGTCAATATCTATGCAACTGATCAGTTTTCTTCTCCAGTTGGCTTAGTCCAGGCCCTGTTTACTTTGAATTACACATACATATTTATCATAGTATTTGTCCTTCCATGTTTCTCAGTATGATATGTGTGCATATCTTTGCCCTATGTATATTTAATCACGTCTGATTGCTGACTTCTTGCTATTTAGAAATTATTGACTGAGGGTTTGGGAGTGTTTGATGTAATTCTTACATGGACAAATCTTACTCTGAAGTTAAGGGGAGTTTTTCCTGAGCAGGGAAAACAGTGTTTGATGAGAAAGATTTATTAATAGACTTCGAGCATTAATGTGCCTCCAAGGATGTCATCAGCCTAACTCTGTTACTGTGAGAATTTATGTCGAACTGTAGGAAGATTAAAGCAAAGCTTGTCAGTTGTATCTTAGCCTAGTTTGATTTTAAGGCTGAATGATTCTGCAAGAGTCAGATAGAAACTAATCCCACTCATAGTAGTCAAGTTTTTCTACTAGGTATTTTCTGTGTATCTAACTGGAGTTCTCTCTTCCAGGTTCTGTCATAATGCTTACAGTGATGCAAACATTATTTCAATAGCAATAGACAAATCCATCTACTTGGCAAAGAAAAACAGCCATTTTGTGGAAATCTGGGACAAGAAGACAGAAAAACTTTCTGAATTAATTGACTGTGCACACTTTCTTAAGTAAGTGTTTTATTGTTGGCCTGGTGGACAGAAAGCTGAGTATCAGATTGCCTTTTCTAGCATGGCACCCTAACCTGCCAGAAGTAAGGGATTTGCCCAGTTTGTTGGGCCAGTGTGGATTTCTTATCCTGTATTTTGGCCCAGAACTTCAGAATATTCCATGCAGAATCCCACTTTTTAAAGACCCTTACTGTATTTCCCAATTTCTCTATGATGTCAAGAAGATTAATTTAGCTCAAGAAAGAATGAAGTCTTTTGCTGTCCTTCAGGTACCAAGGCTAATCCTTACTTCTTGCATCCCTTGAACAAGAATGTCTTTTCAGTGCACAAATTCAGTAGGAAGTTAAATTTTTATTAACTGTGACAACTTTTTCATTTGCATTTAAATTGTTCCTCTGCCTTAGTATGCCACATCCATTTCTTTTTTATGGTGAGGTTAGGAGCAGGTGTAGGTGTGCTCTTCCCACTTTGCTGTGACATTAACCTCCTGCAGACTAGGGGAGGACTGAGAAGTTTTCCTGCCTTCTATTTAAAGGTTGCCTGAAGCAGACCAGATGGCTCTTTGGAGTCCAATAGTTTTCATCCCAGTTTGTTTGAATGAGAATTTTGTGATTTGACTTGGTGAATGATTGCTTAAAAGTCTGGTATTCAGTGTCGTTTTAGTAGCTGCAGAATAAAGTGCCACCAAATTCCAATGCAAAATCTTCCCATACTTGTAGGAACAAAGTGGAAAAATTAAATAAGGAATCAAAACATAAACTGGCTTATTCTGGAAGAGTGAAGACCATTTGTCTGCAGAAAAATACTGCACTGTGGATAGGGACAGGAGGAGGACATATCTTGCTGCTTGATTTGTCAACGCGTCGTCCTGTACGAGTTATAGACAAGTTCTGTGATTCTGTTCGAGTCATGATAACAGCTCAGCTGGGTAAGTAAAACCTGCAAGTGAGAGTGCTTTGAAATCGCTGCTAAGTTTAGGTTTGCTCTGTACTGCTTGTTACGGTGTCCCAGGAACAGATTAGCATTATCCAGGAATTGTTCATTCATTCATTCATGGCTGTCATTCTCCATCAGTGGCAGACTCTAGGTGTAAACTGAATACCAGCAGGCTGAATACCTGTGCCCACATAAAGCAGCAGCTCTTTCCTGGCTTGTCACTCATTTGCACATGAACCTTCACTGCATCCCTGTGCTGTGCTTCAGCACAGCTCTCACCGTCCTCTGTCACATGGTCTTCTCTTACGTGTGTCTGCCTGTGTTCTTTCTCCATCTCAGGTGTTACACTTCTGGCTTCTTTCTCTGTGGACCATGCTGGATTTTAATATTTTTTCTTTCATTGCTTACTGCCTAGTTTTCTTCTCCCGTCCTCATTCAGGAATGGTTCTTTTAGATTTGGGTCACAGACACATCACAGCAGAGCTGGGAAAGTACTACACATCTGGGCTTTGGGGTGTCGACTTGTACAGATGTGCTGCTGCTGTCGTCAGGGACCATTGTTTTGAGCTGCTGTAGGCAGACAGGAGTTGTGGGTTTTCAGTGGTGACCACGAACAGCCACAGGAACGCAGCTGAGGAAGGGACACTCCTTGGCTGTTGAAACCTCCTTCACCTGTACACTGTCCTGCACCTTTCCCTAAAGTAATAAAGGCCATATCAAGTCAACATTGTGGTACTGCTGTGGTGAATACATTCAAAATATACATTACTTCAAAAAATACTTTGTGGTATGATATGTGGATTCCCATCACTTTCCAATGTGTTTTGGAAAAAACTCTGGAGTTTCCCTGTCAGTGTTATTTAAAGTGTGTTTGCTCTCCAAAAAGAAAAAAAAACCAAACATTGAAACTGTTGTGAATTCAGCAGCACGCTGTAATTCTGCTAGCAAGTATCACAGTTGCAGGCTGTGGATGTTTTCCTCCTTACCATCAGGAATTTACTCTGCAGGCTTGTATCTTCCTTTCTGGCACTGGAAGAATCCATAGATTACAGTCAGTCATAGTGCTGGCAACGTTGTAGGAGTAAAACATACCTCAGCTTCCTCTGAACTTTCCTTTGCCTGAAACAGCAAGTGTTACAGTCTGTTCAGAGCTGCTAATGGTGCCAGTTATAGAACAGCATTATCATTCCATCTAGTCCTGATAGCTACAATGTTAGTATTATAAGGTACTATAAATAAAATTTTATTTTTAGTACTTTGTAAAGAATAGTTACTATGAAAACATAATAAATTTTGCCTTGCTGCTGTCATTGATAGGGAGAATACGTTGTATAGAGTAGTGAGATTTAAAAAACCTTGAGGCTCAGTCACCTCAACATTTTTAATCAAAGTTTTATTTATAGAAAAATTAATATTCAGGAGTTTAGCTGTGTTTGCACAAATCTCAAGAACAGCAAACAAGATTGATATATGCAGTTTGATGTGTACTTTTTTCTTTTGATCATCTTTTTGCAGCAATTATTTATAAGGGCTAGGGGTTTTTTTCCTGAGTTCAAGGACTTCAAGGTTTCTACTGGGATCTCTGAAAATGGCACTGAGGCTGCTGAGCAGTTTTTCAACAGTACCACATTGCTTATATGAAATAAGAAAAGACAAAGGGAAATGTTTTTGTGTGAAATCATTTCATTTAAGGTTAAAACATATAATGTTACACAGAGGTAAATATTTCAGGAAAAAGAGTTTGCCAGACTTTGAGACATTAATTTTATCTGTACTTCATGTATTAATATGGAAATACAATGTAATTTTCCAGTCTGTCACCTAACACTGATGTTCAATGGGCATGAGACTTACCACAGAGAATAATTTATATGTAAATCTGTAGTTTATTTTGCAAGTGCAAATTTAGATTTCTATATAGTAAGACAGGACCTAGGTCTAAATAAGAAACATCATACTTAAGTTCCAATCCCTTTTGTAAGGGGTATGGATAGGACTGGCTATAGAAAAAAATAATATTTATTAAAAATCTGAGCATGGGGGATGTGTCTGGTTCCCACCATCCCTCATCTACTACAACCAGATTTACATCACTCTCAGAGGAGAATATAGTGCTGACCTCCTCGGGGCAGGAAAATCCTCTCTACCTTGCAGAGGTCCCGGGGCGTGTTAAAAAGCTTCCCAACTGCAGCTTTCACAGTTCAGCCACACTCCGGTCTGTTTATGCCCCAGAAACTGCTCCCCTCCTGTCTTTGCCCTGGGAGTGTAGGGCTCCATGTATGAAGTGCTGTGAGGTGCAGTGCTGCACTAGGGTGTCTGCACAGTGAGGGCTGTTCCTGCCCTGGCCTGACCCTGACCCTGGGACATGGACTGGGTCCTGTATTCCTCCACTAGCTGAAAGTCAAGGGCTCTCCACCCTCAGTGTGCTGCTGATAGGAACAGGGAGCTGCTGTGGCAGGAGAACTTGTGACACCTTCTGTCTATCTTTGCAAGACATTTATAGACATGTTTTGTTGGAAATAAGCAGGAGGTTGATACTGAAACACTGGCACATTCTGTTTATCCTTTTGTGATTCAACCACTCGTGTCTTCCAGGTCTTTTTTTGCATTATTCAATAGACGCTTCCTTATGATCTAACCCCTATTTACACTTCCCACTCATATGCCATCATAAGTTTAAAATTTTTAGTTCATAATTTTTACTCAGTTTTTTGTCAATTTTGGTTGGTTTGGTTTTTTCATGACTGAACTGGTACATTTTGCTGTGCACTGGGACTTCACTTGCAGCCTGTCCTTTTGCTGTGACATCTGTTTCCTGTGACTACCACCTCTGCCTATGCTGTATAATAATAGGGTGCTTTGTTCTTGGGCTTGTTCAGCAGGCTGGTCGCCTAATCCTGTGCTTATGCCTTGGAATCCTCATAAACCCTGACATTAAATGGAGATGGAAACTATATTGTCTTTGTGACTGGATTTTTTGTGGTTAATGATTTTGAACAAAGAGTCCAGATGATTGAACTCTGCTTTCTGTCCTCTTAGTGCCTTGATGTCACCTACTCTTTCTGTCCTTAAATTACAAAATTCACATTAAAATTAAGATTTGATGTTTTATTTCTTTGAAAAAGGGAGTCTCAAGAATGTGGTCCTTGTTTTGGGATATTGTTATAAAAGTGACACCGAAGACAACAAATATCACAAAGGTATTTTAATTGTGTTTTATTTACTTGTATTATTAGTGGAGGAGACGCTATGGTGCTTGAATACTCACTGAAAGTGAGGAATTGGTCATCATTGACAAAATTTTATTGAAACACTATTATTAAATAGTTTTTGCTTTCTTTTGCATATCTGGGCTCATACAAACTAAAAGTGACTTACAAAAATGGATCTGAGGAAGTTTGAAGGATACAATACAATTTGTTAGGAAACTGTATTTGGAGAGTAAATGTCATTGTCTAATTGGAGAATGTATCAAAAAGGTGTCTGTGCTAGGTCAGGAATCTCCAAGGTTTTCATGAGTGATGTGGATGAAAGAATAGTGAATGTACTTTTCAGATTTGCAGACAATTCACAGCTAAGACAAGCTCAGTGGAGGGCAGGATTAGAACTCAAAGTGTCCCTGACAAATAGAACTAATGGTCTGGAAGGAAATAGGATACAATTCTGTAAGGACAAATGCAAGACCTTTTATTTAATTAGGAATGATCTGCTTAAACAGCAGTGCTGCAGAAAAAGGATCAGAATTGATTGGAGGCTGGTCATGAATCAGCCATGTCACGTGGGTGCAGATGAGGCAAACACCACTCTCACACCATGAAAGTGGTGTCTGTAAGACATGAGCTAATTCTTACACTCTCCTGAGTGCTAATATGGCCTCTGCTGGAGGAGATAACAATTTATTGCTGAATGATTTGGACTATAAGGAATAGTCTAGAGGAGAAAAATGCAACCTGTGAGGAAATGTTGCTAGGAGTTAAATTGGTTAATATAAATAAAGCTTAGAGAGGACGTGATGATTGGCTTCAAATATGTAAATGAAAAGCAAGAGAATAAAGACTTCTACATATTCCCTGTGGGTAGGATAAGCACTAACAAGTATCTGTTACAGCAAGGGAGATTTCAGTCAGACATCTGTAAAAGCTTCCTGACAATTAGGATAGCAAAATTCTGGAAGATAGAAAATCTGCATCTTTAGATTTTTCTAGGAACAGTTAAAGCTGATGCTCTGATCAATTCCCTTCTTCACCTTTATCTCATCCCAGTTTCACTGACTCCTAAAAATGTGGCAATGATAGTATAAAGTTAAGGATGGCAGGTGCAGATGAGCTGACTGAAATGAGTCAAACACCTCCCCCTCCCAGTTCCTGTAACTATAAGGACATTTATTGGCTTATTAGATTATTTTATTTAAGAGTGACATTAATTACAGAGAAGAACCAGAGATTCCAGAATCCTTGGGGCCTTAGTTTGTAAGCCTTGACTCATGTAAGTGCTCTCAATTATCCCTATTCCACTAAAAACAGTGTGAATTCTTCATGAATAAAGAGTTGTTTGCATGCATAGAGACTGAAGAAGTGACCTCTTCTCAGTATATGCACTAGCTTATGAAATCAGGTTTTATTTTACAGTGAATGGGGTTTGAGTCTCATGGGCATTTCAAGTGTATCTGCTTGGAAAGATAGAGATGAAATTTTAGCAGGCACCTCAGTATTAGCATTAGCAGTAGCTCAGGCCAGTACCTTAAGGCCCACAGGCACCAGAAATGATTTTTCAAGTACTTTTAAATGCAATATTCTAAATTTAGGAACTAGAATCCAATCATTGTGCAAATACATAACAGCTTGTAACCCATAACTGCATCACCTCACACATGGAAGTGTCATGGAACTTGTCTTCTGGGTCCTAAAGATCATGCTTCATTGGGTAAATTTATGAGTAATTGAGAACAAGCAGATAAGCAAAATCATTTCTCATTATGCAATAACTCATCTCTGTTGCAGTTTTCAAATTTTCTTTTTTTTTTCTCCAGAGTTACAATCCTGCGTGTCAGTGTGGGACATTAACCTGCCCCATGAAGTGCAAAACCTGAAAAAACATATAGAAATGAGACAGGAATTAGCAGAAAAAATGAAGAGCTTCTCTTTGGACTGAAGAGTCACCGTGCAAGTGCCATTCTTTTTCTCATCTTCCATCCCAACATACTGTGCAATATTTACAACTTCTTCTTCCTGTTGTTTTTAACCTAAAGCAGGAAGAAAATTACCATGAGAGTGTTCATAGGATACCAAGAAGAAGTTATTTGTTATATTTGAAAGGACAGAAAACTGTTGAGAATTTCTGATTCTAAAATGGTATCTGTCGTTTACCTGTGAAGTTCTGCTCTCTGCAACTATGGCTCAACTTCAGTATAATATTGTTCATCCAGTTTTTGATCCCAGTTAAACTGGGAATAAGCCAGGGGACTATAAATGGCTCTAATTTACTTCTTTATCTGTACTTAGTTGACACTCTAATAAGAAGCAAAATGTAAGCCTCTGTGTGTTTAGTGCAGTTTGCATGTATGAGTTTGCTCCTATGATTCATGGTTTAGTAATGCCAAAGCTCGTGACCGTATGAAAAACCATATTTTATCTAACAGCAGTGTTTAAAGGAATATATAATTATTACATTACTTTTTGAAAACAACAGGCAGAATTGCCTGTGTTTCTTCCATGAATAATTGACTTTTTTTTTTATTATGACCAGAGAAAGCCCCATTGTGCTACAATAGTAAAATAGCTCCAAATTAAAAACACGGTGAGGCTTCCACACGCCGGTGTCCTCCTGCAGCACTGCAGTCTGCCTGCTTCTAGGAGATGCAGTCACAGCACTAGGAACACTGCCAGTCACATACCTCTCTTGTGCAGCTTTCTTGGAAGAGAGAAGGGAAAGCATGGGGTGAAGGCTCTGATCTAAATGCTGCTATGACTTGCTTTTAGTCCAACTTGCTTGTTTGCTTACCTCAGTCTGAAAAAAAGGGGAACTTTTGCTTTGATTTTTCTAACATGCAAAGTTTCCACTTACTCATTCTTGTTTGAATTTATATCATTTTGGGGGATAATCAGGGGAACCTTGAGGAGTGTAAGAACTGGCTGGCTCTTTCAAATTTGTTTCCACACATCATCATTCAAGAGTAACTTTTTGCTGTCTTCTTTCTTTTCTTTCTGCTGTTGGCTTTAAGTCCAAGCTGCTGCTGACAGCCGACACTGACCTGCTCTAAGGAAGTGCCTTATTTCTGTCCACCTGAAGACAGACAGTGTTCTCTTTTTTTGATACCAGAAGAATCCACAGGGTACTCCCAAAAATCTCAAGGAATGGAGTATCCAGAGCTATTCCTGAGTCTGGGGAGCCGAACAAGGTTGACCAACCAAAAAGTTCTCAGTTTTTTGTTTATTTGGTTTTTTTAAAGAAAATTACATACTGGGACAACAGCATTTCTTGTGTCCAACTCCAGCGTTGTTCTACTTTCTGCCAGTTGTGGAATGCATACTCAGGATTCTTTTCAGATATGCATCCCAGTTTCTATGTATTCTTGTAATCTGCGTACTGAGAAGAATTTGCTATTTATATGGGATTTCATAACTCAGAAACTATATATTATGTTAGAATGAATATCCTTTTTTTAAAGAAAAGAATATATGCATTGTGATTAAGTTTATTTGTAAGCCATTTTGAAATATAAGCCTAAACATTTCTATTAAAACTGTGCTTTGTTAATAATGTAAGTCTACTTTCTCATAATTGAATTTTTAAGGGGAGGGCTCTTCTGTACAGATTTTGTGGCATTTAATTCCTTCAGGATGATGCAAAATCCTGTCAAATTATTGACGCAGCTGCATCCCCCCTTGTGCTCTGTCTCAGTGCATGTCTTGAGCCCTTTTCAGTTCTCCTGTTTGTCTTCTGTTTGGTATTCCTGCAGCCTTCCCCAGGGGAGGTGACCTGTAAGGAGTATTGTCCCTATGGTCATTCCTCACCTCTCCAAGATTCTGGATAACACTGATTCATAGACTGAATTGGGTCATGTATTTAGTATTACAGGGAGGGCAAAGAACAAAAGAAACAGCAGCCAAAAGTCAGGAGCTCATTGCAAACCCAACTCAACTGTCCACTGCTGATTTATCTGTGGCTGGAGAGAAAAATTCTGTCATGGTGGTAACCTACTGGGATTGTTTAGCAATACAGAACTCATTCACGCAGAGCGCAGTGATCCCACTGCATCCTCATCAAGTACTTTTTAGTACTGCAAGAAGATATTTAGAGAACTTCTTGTGTTGGTGCTCCTTGTTAGAAGTGCTCAGGGACTGGCATCCCCTCCCCAGCTGGCACCTGCCACCAAGAGCAGGAACAGCACCATTGAAACCTGCACTATAAGGAAACCTGTTCCCAGAAACATCTCTACTGCCAAACTATAAGGAAAGAGGGAAAAAATATCCATAACTTGGTGTTCACTCTGGTTTCAGGGGAGCTGTTTGAAAACCAGTGGAAGCTGATCACATAGGAGGACAAGTTCTGTCAGATATAGTTTCTTGCGTACTTAGGATAACATCCAACATGTGAAAACAGATAACTTACTTCAGAAAAGAGCCTGTTTGCTCAGGGAAAAGCAGCATGTGGTGTGGTGTGACTGAACACCTGAGCTGGGACAGGTGATTAACCCCATGTCCCTCAGTGCAGCTAAAGGGTACCAGGGTTTGAACCTAAAGACAGGGAGACTAAATGTACACAGTGAGCTGAGTGCTTGATTGGATACTGTTGGGTTTTTTTTTAAATATCCTTCCCCTCCTGTGCTACTGACTTTAATTAGAGTAATTCTTTTTTATTGGTTGTTTGCTCTGATAAATTACATATGCAGATTCACCTGGTCATTAATTTTAACCTCATTTCTTTTACAAGCAGCTCCTGTCAACCCCACTGTAAACAAGCTGCACAGCCTGATTTAATGCACTTCTGGTATTATGTTCTGGCATTCCTCTGAACTCTCATACTGCCTCTAGTGTCCCATATTATTACCCTATTTCTTCTTCATGCACCACTTTGGGGCAAAACTGGGGCACATAAGGGAGGAGAGAGAATGAGGCCTCTTAGGAGTGGCTTAATCCCCAAACGTGGGCATTTGCAAGATAAATAATCCGTATTACAATGAACACTTCAGATACCAGAGACATGAGAGAGTAGTAAAGGAAAACAATGAGTCTCAGTGAATGAGGAAAAGACGGTGACAGTCATATTTTTCTATTAGTCTTTCAAGTAGAAAAGCATATAAAAAAAATTTCCACTTATTTTCTGGCTTTTGTCATTAATTTTAAAAAATCTGGAAAGAGCTACCCTTACCTGCCTTAAGAGAACTAAATTTTCTGATCAGAACTAGCAATTATTCTGTTATTTCTGTCTCAGATAGTTCTTCCTCCATATTACGAACTCATCCCAGGACTGTACTGACCTGCACATTCTCTTATATAAAGCCTTCTTCATGGCCTTTGGCTGCCAGCATACTATTTGATAACATTTCCAATTTTATTTTTGCTAGGTAGGAATGTGTCTTTGCAACAATTAGTTTATAAATACAGAGTAGCATAATCACATGAAAATGGAGGATCATATTTATTTGCATATCTGTATTTTAAAATTCATTATTTTAAGAGGAAGAAACCACAAGATGTATTAATTATTGTTGTATTAGCAAAGGGAAACCTCATTTAACAAAAATTTCGAAGTGAACCCAGGTGAAATTTCTAGCAGACAGTTTCAGGAATGTTCTTTTCTTCTCAGCAAGACTGCTCAATACTTACACTGGTCCTTGTTCGATTAAGTAGGAGAATTACAAGAATTATCAAATGGTGATACACAACTTTTTCCCCTGCAGTGACTCTAATGCTGACTGGTACCAACATTTTTACATGGGTTGTTTGGACTGAGCAGTAAACTGGAATGAATTTTTTAAGGTTATTAAAAAACACCGATAGATCTATCTAAAAAACAGTAGTTTTTTCAAACGATACTGATATGATTATAGTAAAAACATGATGAAAGTCAAAAAGCAAGCAAAGGTCTTTTCTTTTTCCCTTTCTACTGTGTTGCTTTGCCTTTCCTGCTGCCAGAGATTTAAGTGCTGCCGTCGGTCCCTACAAAGGCTGTCATTAATTAGTGAGGAGAGACTTGAAAATCAATGTACTGTCTGGCGTATGTGATTATTTACTTCACTTCCACCACAGCCCATTAGTGTCACTGACCTGAAAAGTTAAACCAAACAGAAAAAGGGAAAGAAATTAAAAGCTCCTGGGACCATTTCAATGTTTTGCCTTTTCTGAATCATTTTTTCCCGTGCCGTGTTCTGGCACTGGCTCCTATCGGCACAGCTGTGCCTTGGCTCTGCCCGGCGGCCGTGACACCTCTGCCACCCAGCCGAGAAGCACTGAAACCATTCTGCAGGAAAGCGAGAGGGGAGAGAAAGCAAGGTGGGAAAGGGAGGGAGAGAGAGAGAAATAAATAACAAGCAGAAGCTGGCAGCGTCAGTGCTCAACAGCCGAGCCGGCAGCGCTGTGGGGGCCGGGGCGCGGCCTTGGTGCCGCCTGTGCCGCCTCACGGGTCCCCTCACGGCTGCCCCCAGCAGCGAGATCAGGGCGGAAAAGGCGGCCAGTCGGTGCCCAGTGCTCAATGATGGCTGGGCAGGAGCAGAGAGGGCTGGGATCCCCTCCAGCCACGTGAGGCTGCATCCCGCCGGCAGCTTCCAGCTCCTGTGCCAACACCTCTGTGCCGGAGCACCCCGGCTTGCCCCGGCCACGGCTCCCTGTCCGGGGCACCCCAGGCCGCGCCGGCCCTGCAGCACCTCGCCTCTGCAGACCTGTTTAACGGGGTGCAAAAGGGACGAAACCCTTCACGGCAAGCTCCCTTTTCAAGTGAAGGATGAGCCACAGTCAGTCACAGCAGGTGGGGAAAGGCCCCGTGTCAGCCCCACGCAGTGTCGCAGCGTCACACAGCTCCAGCAGGGCCAGCCTGCGCTGCACCGTGGCGCCGTGCGGACACGGCACCGTGAGGACACAGCGCGGTGCGACAGCCCATGGACAAGGACCCACGGAGCGGCGACAGAAACACCTGGCGTTTTTGTCTGTAAATACACAGCCTAAGGTCGGTGAGTCAGTTCTGCTTTTTCTTGCCACAACACCTCTGCAGTTGCCTTGAAAGCATCTGTTTTCTGTGGAGTTACAAGAAACAGCCAGCCCCACCACCATCTGCCAGGCTCCTGGGCACTGCAATTTGGACTTGAAATCAACTGAATTAAGGCTGAGGCCCAGAAATGACTACTTCATACCACTATCCTCAGAGATCACAATAAATAAATATTTTTTAAAAGCTGCAGAACTGCTCTCAAAGCTATGAGCCCTTGGATGAGCAGCAGCAGAGGCTGCAGCTCACCATGCAGAGCGTGGGTTCGGGGCTGCTGATGGGAGGACTGAAAGCCAATCCGTTCCCCCCGAGGTGATGTTGGCCGTGTAAGTGTTTTCTCTCCCCCCAATCCTCCAGAGACTGCTACAGTGACCACTCCTTTGCATTAGTGAAGCACCGTCAGGTTCAAGTGAAACTCAAAGGATGCTGTTAAACTGCATATGCATAAGTAAAGTTTTAATGAGCTTCCTGTTATTCCAATGAAGTCCAAAATTTGCCAAGTGAATTTCTAAACTTCAGGGAGGGGTGCCCACTAGAGCCCACACTACCGGTTGAAGCACAGCAACAGCAGCACACCTGATGCATGCAGAGCCAAAGGCTGGGGTCACTCTTGCCCTGTGCAGCGGCCCTGCTCAGTTTAAATGCCACCAATGTTCACAGTCACTTTTAATAACCAACCACCAGCCAGGGAACTAAGCTTTGGTAAACAGCAGTTTTCAAATATTATTCATGAGTCAAAACTCAGCTCCTCCTGCTTTTTTTTTCTTTTCCAAAGTAGTCCTATGTGCTGAGCACACTACAACTAGAAAATCTCATGGCAAAATACATTCTCACCTTGTAATTACAGGAAAATTTTCAAGGGCTAAAACCCAACAACCCCAAACCCTTTCAGTTCCATTTTTATGGCTATTACAGCTAAACCCAGGAACAGACACAAACACCTGTGCTCTGCAGGGACTCAGAAGCAGCTGCTACAGAGCAACTGGTCCTGCTGAAAGAGGCTGAAACCTGGTTTGCTGGAGCTAGGGGTGGAAGCAGGGCAGGGGAGAGCGAGGCCCAGTTCAGAGTAGGCATGGCAGCTCATGTCTGTGCCTGTGCAGGCAGAGACACAGGCACAGCAGCCTGGTGGAGAAGCTCTGCTCATTCAGATCCTGGCCAGCAGCTGTTTGTCATGGCCTCTTGCCCCCAGACCACACCAGGGTCCTCCTGACCCCAAACCAGTTTGGCTTTCTGTTTCATTTTTCACAAATCAAATTACTGGTCCTGCAACTCTAAACATTTCTATGTATATAAGCAAAACAAAACAAAAAAACAAGCCAAGCCACAGTGAGATTTTGCTTGAATTTTGGTTAAGTGGAAGCCCCACAAAGACAAATGTTTTCAGAGCATGCCTTCAGCTCTCATCCAGGGCAGGCTGCACTACCCAGCCTTGAATGTTCATGTTTTGATTAATTCATGGACCAGCTCTCACAAAACTCCTTTGGAAGGCAGGGAAAGATAACACCGCCTTTCTCCTGGGCCAGCAGCAACCAGAAATGCTTTGGAAATTATGCTAAGCTATGGCAGAAGGAAAAGATGAAGTATTTCACATGCTTTTAACAAGTCGGCTCAAATGCATGCCAGTGCTCTAGCAAGGTGTGCAAAGGCAGGTGGTGGACAGACCTGCACCATCAAACCCTTGCCAGTGCACACAAGACAGTAGGCAAAGTCTCTTAAGGCTTCTTGAAACATTAATTGCTAAACATTAACTTTATATTGCAAGCATGGTCATTTTCTCTAACCAGCAGGTCCACTGCCAAGGCCAAGTATCAAGACACAATTTGCATTCACTGAGCATTGGCAGAAAAAAGTCTTTACAAGAAGTATCTTTGCACCAGTCTGAGTAAGGAAGGCATAAATAAACCCCAGCTTCTGGGGTGCCTTTTAAAAAACAGAGATCTTAGCAAGTATCCCTAAACAAGCTGTTCTCCTTTTCCATCTTCCCAGAAGAAAGCTGCAGCACTTGGCTGCCTCTGAAGAATTAGGAAAAAGAGACCTTTAGTGTCATCAGTGCCACCAGAGATGTGACAAGGTGATCACAACCTCCTGCTTTAGTGTTACTGCATCATTACACGAGTCATCCTTAGCAACAGATCTTCTCACAGAGAACTCAATAGCAAACAGACAAGGCAACAGCTGCCTCCCAGACCTTGGTTTTGTCTGTTCTGTTAATCACAGCTGCATTTATACACCGAATATAATCTGCCTCTGACCCTTCCTAAGCAACTACATCCTTTACTTAGGGCTTGGTTTGTCAAATCAATCCCTGAAAAGCTTAAAAACATCTTGCAAAGGGCAGGAAGGAAAGTCATTGCTCAGTTCCATGCAGGACTGACTCCATCAGCACATGTCCCTGTCCTGCCATGGACCACCCCAAACTGCCACCCCAGGCAGAGCCAGCAGCTGCACAGAAAGGCCGAGCTCCATACCTGCAGTACAGGTCCCCACCACAGAGCTTTTGAGAGGGAAAGAGGTGAATTTTCTTTCAAATTACTTACCTATTTATAGGATGAGAATTTCAGGGGAAAGCAGCTTGAGTTTGCTTTTCTAAAAAATGCCTGCTACATCTCTTAACCTAATCCCTTTCCAGCTACAGATAGGTATTAATTTCTTCCCCATTTCTCTACTAGCAAGAGCTCCAGAACATCTGCTAGAAAAGTCAGGGAAAAGAATGAAAAGAGCCTGAAGTAGGGAAATTTCCACTCCTATACCCACCTCACTGTCTTCTTGTGGTGTGTCCCGCAGCAGGCACCAATGCACAAAGCAGAGGTGGTAAGAAAGACAGCAGCCACGAAGTACAGCAGCATCCATGCCAGCCTGACTCCCACAGCCTCCCTGTCACACTGCCCACTCACACCCACCACAGCCCCTCATACACAAGAGCACAGCTCTCTCACCTAGAAGCACCATTATTATTGTAAGTTACATTAACCTACCCCTTCTCTCAGCTCATGATCAATTTTCCCCAATGTTCTCTCTCACAGCTGCAGGTTTTGATCAGAGCCTGTCTCTGCCCTGCCAGTTAGCTTTTGCTGCCTTGTCCACAGAGCAGGTACTCCTGCAGTCTTGCCTTTTCCTTTCTATAATCAGAAATCTTTTGTGAAATACACCCAGGAGCAGAGGAGTGAAGTGTCAACATAACTCAGAGACTTTACAGCAACTTCTTGTCAATACTGTGTGATTCTGCCTTGCAGAATCTGGCAGGTCTGGCACAGTGACAGGCCTCTGCTAACACAGCCTCCCCCTGGGGGAGCAGGGCAGCAGCAGGACACAACCCAAACCACACTGGCTGGGAGCAGGGAAGAGTTTTAGGCCATAGACACCGGTCTGCAAATGGTGTGCTATGAACATACTTATGAAGGTTAAAACTGTCTTCCCCTGGGCTCTCTCTCTTCACCATCATATAAGAGCAAAGGATAAAAATACATCATTTTGACCTTCCTTCCTAACCCAAAAAATGGTATTTTCATCTACTATCCCCCTTTCAGAAAATACACATCACATTAACATCTGGCTTCTGTTTCCCTTGGGACTCCCATTCCTCCCATTTTTTCATCCTACATTCACTTTTGCATAATGCAAATAAATATGACCCAAGTAAAGTCCCCACAATAAACTATTATTTTCTCCAGGACTCCCCTGCGCATGCAGGTTAAGGTGCTGTGAAAACACATGGTACCAGCAGTACTACTCCAACTACCAAACCCACTGTGGAGAGAAAGCAAACAGCACAGAGTCAACTGATCCTGCATTCACCCTGCAATGCAGCACCTCACATCTGCAAGCTAATAATAAATTTTCTTCCATTAGCAACCAGCCCTCACACAAGTTTTTTTAGATAAAACAACATGAATATGCCACACAAGGATTTAAGACACATCAAGCCACTTGGCTCTTTTATGTGAGAATAGAAAATAACATTTAAAGTTCTGCTACAGAAAGTCAACTGAGATCAGTCTCTCCCACCAGTACAGTCTGTTCCAAGAAGATAAGAAACAAGTGTTAGGAAAAGCCCAAAGCAGAACCAGTCTGAGCAGAAGTACGAAAGAAACCTCAGAGGTAAATGCCAAAGAGAAATGGGAACCTAAGTTTCTCAAGCTGCTGGAGTTCTAATCAATGTTAAAAAAACAAAGCACACGAGAAAACCCCAAACCTGTCTGTCATCCCCAATGACCTGGCTTCCTTTAACTTTTTTTCTCAATAGCCAAATTCAACAAAAGTCTTTCCTTATTTCCCACATTTTATTTAGTATTTCATTTCTTTTTAGGAAGCCCTTCATTTTGCATAGCAAATCAGCTGTGTTATTAACATTTTCCTGATCAACAAAGTCCAAGTGTCCTAGAAAGTACATTAATGGAAGTCAGCAAAATCTGACAATGCCACAGATTTTTATTTTTCTGTAATTAGTCCTCTTAATTAAAATATTACTTCCATGGTAAAGCCAGGATCAGCATCATCTTCTAACATATTATTAAACCAGTTTTGCTGAGAAGGAATCATATTAATAATTTTTTACACTGGTGGAGTAACTGTTCAACCACAGATACACACCAGTAGTTGAGCAGTAACATGATGTTCCATTTCTCAAAGCACCATTTGCATTAATAACATTCTTTCTCAGTAGCATATTTACAATACAATATTGCTCTCTTCATTTAATTTACAAAAACCTTCATGAACAGCAAGGATTAGTTCTGCAGATCCTGTCTCATCACCTGTCTGCAGCAATATGATTCAGATTCCCTGAAGTCATCTACTATCAGCTCCACACTCCCTGCCTGGCCTAGCAGACCTCCCAGCTGCCCTGAACTGGCAGCTTCTTGCCCCCTTCTCCCTTCACCTCTCCATTTCCAGGATGTGGATGCTCCCATGGCTCCCACATGAGCAGCACAGCTACAACTAAGATTTCATCAAAGTCATTTCATTACCAAGAAAGAGGCATACAAGTATTTCCTAAACTACAGTCAAATGCCTCACTTAAAGGGTTTCTTATTCCAAGTCCAAAAGCTGTGCAGGCTGGAGCACATTCTTGGAGTCCTTGGGCACTTCCACACCAGTGCTGGAAGTGACGCTCTCACTGTTGGCACAGTGGCTGTGTGCGAACACAGAGGAACTCCTCTGCTCCACATATTTCTTCCACTAAGGAATGGTGAGGCTGCAGAAAGGCAGTGGTTGTGACCAACGTCATGGCTTAGGCTCCACCCTTCCTACTCTCTTGTTTCCCTCTTCTTCAGTATTTTTAGGATCGCTCCCCAGCTGTATGAAAGACATCTTAGCCCTCAGCCCCAGCATTATAAAAGAACTAGAAAAGCCAATCCCTCATTTGCACACTTAAGAGAAACTCCAGCTTTGTTTAGTGTCCCTCTGTGACTGCTGCCAGCCCTTCCACACATCCCACTTGTACTCTTTTCTCCTTGAGGCCTGCAGCCTTCCCAGGCATCACTAAGATGCTTCAGAGGTCACAGGCAGCCACCACAAAGATGTTCAGCTCAACCACGAATACTGTATTGGAGCAACACTCCTTCACTCTCCAGAAGATCATCCACCTCACTGGTCTCACAATTTCCTGTTTCCACGTGCACTCAAAGACAAAAAATTACACAAGTTGTTTTGTTGGAGGTTTTTTTTTCATAAAGGCTTCATTTTTTTTCTGCCCATCAGCACTGTCTCAGCATATTGCACAATGTTTTCTTTATTATAAAAAAGTCTGTATCAGGCAGGAAGAAAAAAAATTTTCTCAGGAGGCTAATGTGTACTATTGTCTGTAATTAGAGGTAAGTGGTTGTTTGTGTGGCCATCAGGAAGTGGGACCTGGTGAAACAAAAACAAGGTGTTATTAATGGTTTGACCAGAAACATTATCTCCACCCTCCCTCCTCAAAAACTTCTTTATTCTTGCTCATTTCCTGGATGCCTTTTACCTGGCCTCTCATAGAAATATTATAGAAATTTGGTTGCCTTCTTTTCTCTCTCCCCATTCACATAAACTTGACAGCTGGCAAACTTCAACCAAATTTGAGAGAAAGGCAGAGGTCTCAAAGGCTAGCTACAGGCTTAAATGGGAAAAATAAAAGTAATATAAAATTAAGTAGTTTCTAGAGAAGCAATTCTCTTATTGCCTAAGGAAGGGAAAGGTGAATACTCAGCTCTTTCACACTCCTTGGCAGTAGCCTGCAAAACAATAAGGAGCACTACTGAACCCCTGCAGCACACAGTGCCTCTTCTTCAGTGTGCAGGCCAAGCAAAAGGATATATGAAAGCAGGACAAGGAGACTGACTAGGCCTGGGAAACATGCAATTTTTTGAGCAATATGAAAATAAAAAGAATATAGTAAAGACAGTGAAGGGAATGTAGGACATCTAAGAGACTCGGCTGCATTAATTAGGTTTGTTAGAGAACTCTGCTCCTTTACATTTTAGTTTTCCAACTATTTTAAAAAGGTGCTAAATCTCTGCTAATATGCATGTCAAGGGGAGGGTTTATTGCAAATATCTTAAATTCTCCTAGGACTATCCCAAAGTTGTTCTTATCATCCATCCTCAGGTGCATCACTTAGAGAAATACTTAAGGGAACTTTTCCTTACCGATGTGGATCTGTAAGAGCCCAGTCTGAAACGGCAAAAAATAATTTCTGCTACAAATCTTCCAAAGCCATGTAAAATTCCTGCAACGTCAAACAAGATTTAAATTGACACCAGTAGTAAAAATGTATTATTTATGGAAGCATTGCAACAAAGCTAGGCACCATACTTAGGACATAGTGCAGTAAACCCATACATAAAACACTGAGAAATTAACATGATGAATGGAAATATCAAGAGCAGGGCAGGGGAGAATTCTAACATTCTGAAATGCATCAAGAAAGCAAAGCTACCAAGTAAACATAATTCCCTCTGCCAGCTTTCATGGGTGAAAATATATTGTGTGGGACAGAAATACCCACTTTGAAAAGCAGCTCTTAGTTTGAAGCCTCTTTACTGAGCTCTCTTCCAATGAGAGCTAAGGAAAGAAATAACTTGCAATCCAAATACCCTATTATGTCTTGACCAGTAAGTGAATTGTGCCTTTTCAACTTGGTTTATTTTCTTTGATGAAGCAAATCCAGCAGTACACTGACAGGGAAAATCTTCCCAATTACTTCAGATGGAAATTTTATCTCAACTTTTGTCACTGATTTACTTACTGGATCCCAACAACAGGAAATACACAGAATATCAGTATGTGTGTGTGTGTGTACATACATATACACAGATACCTATATATCTATAGACAGATATAGCCTTGCTCTTACAGAAGTAAATAAACTTTGCTGTAGTTACCAAAAAGGAAACATCAGGCCCTCAGAACACCAGAAATGCCATACTGGGACGCCAAAACTGAGTAGCTTTCACAGCACATCTCAATGTACACAAATGAGCACTTCATCTTAAACCTGCTGGAAGGACTGCCTGTAACTTATCCATAGCAATCACCATGACAAAAAAAAAAAAACCCTCAAAACAATAGAACTTAAGAAGGAAGGCACTGATATTCACCTGTAGTTGAAAAAATTCCACCAATTATGCCACAGAGCCTTACTAAGAACTGCCAAAAAGGCATGTGTTCTTCTGTCACTGTCACCATAAGTGAACTGATGTCATATTTCATGAATATTCCTGACACCCCATGGCTGCCAGCAGCATGGTTAATTACTCTTTCCTGAAAGAAAAGACAGAACAGAAACACTTGTTAGTCACTCTTGTTATTAGTCACAAGAAAATCAGTCTTACAAGATGGGATGACAAGGAGTTATTTAATCAGAGTTAACAATGAACTAAAGACTGGGGAGTATCAAGGTTACTTTGACCCATACCTTCTAAAAGTCAAACATCATGAAGTAAAAATTTACTTTCCTGGTCACTGGTCTGCTGTGCTGCATATCAATATTCACTATTGTGCCTTGGTACTATTCTCTCAAGACTTGCTCACATGGTCCTTTAAACAGGATTTTTGTAACTGGGTTGGTGTTGGTACCTATGAGGATAATGCCACAGCCTGTGAACTCAGCGACTGCACTCGTGTAATACTTGCCACAGCTCTTCCTACTTTATCAGCCACTATGAATCACTTAACTCAGCATGAGACCTTAATGACATTTACATTGTTGAACAGCCTTAGCAACGGCAGAATCCCCAGAGGATTTATATAAATCATAGAATACCAGGTTGGAAGGCACCTCGAGGAACACCTGGTCCAACCTTTCTTGGCAAAAGACTCTTTTCAAACTTTTTGTCAGTTACATTGTATCAGACAACAGTCACACAGCAAGAAATACACCTCAATAAATAAATAAACATTCCAAACTATGACTACCAGGCACCTCAGTCCTAATCTAAGAAATTTCTAATTTCTTTTCATTTGCCAAATTCTCAAACCAAAAGACACCAAAGAGGAGAGTGTGGCTGCTACAAATACCTACTTTTAAAAAATGGTTTCAGGAAAGAACACACCTCAACACAAGCTTCTCTCAAAAGTTTGCTGTCATTTTGTTGTTAGTGAAAGGTGTTGATAAATGCACTGCCAAGTAAGTCTGGCTGAAAATATATAAGGATAGCAGAAAAGAACATAATGGACTGAAGACCAACTCAGCCATGCCTAAGCTAGTAAGAACCAAAAAGACAAGATAAACAAGACTGAACAGAAAAGCAATATATCACAGTTCCATTTCTCAGTATATTTAACAGTCTGTGCTCAAAAAACATGCAGAATATGGTATAATAAAAGCAGAGTACCATTTTGGAAAATGCAGGTTAAGCAACTTCTTCGGTTAGCTAATATTATCAAAAACCATACTGCTTTTTATGCTACCACACCAAAATTAAAAGGATGTCAAAATAATGTACCAGTAATGGTAACAAATCCAAAAACTTTGCAATGGTTAAATCAAACAAACCAGTAGAAAATGCTTTCCATATTTCAAAGCATAACAACTGTCAGCATTTGGAGATGAATGATCAGTCATACTAAAAAGGAGGAGAAGACTGAAGGTAGTTAAACAGAACCTTGCCACTAGCAAAGGACAAAACTCTACTTTTGTTTGCTTTTTCTCTGTTATTTCCCTAAGCCTTACTGGTTTTTTGAGGTCAAATGGTAGAAAAAGAATATGAAGTTAAATAGAACACACAAAACTCCACCCTTAAAAGAAATAGAATTATTTTTCTGCAAACCATTTTGATCTGCTTCCAGCTTCTACTGCTGCAGAGGATTTAACTTTTGATTGCTAAAATCTGCTAAAAATTACTAACCTTGCATCAGATAGCTCAGTGAAGCCTTGCTAGAATTAAATCTTTTAACATAAATAACTACAGTATCTCCCCATCAAGAACAGTGGAGAAGATTCAGCCCACACCTCAAACTCTGCTTCCCCATGTGCCCAACACTGGCAATTAAACCTCACTGCATTCAAGTTTGAACCATGTCTGTCTGACCACCTTTTTCCATGTCTGCATATGTGCCTACTCTTTCAAAATAAATGCACTAAGGTGTTCAGTGAATAGTTGTTCTTGTTAACCTTTCCCAGCTCATCTAATAGGAATATTTGGTTCCCTAAGAATAAACACAAATAAGCTTTGGAGGCAACAGGGTTGCCTACTGAGGCAGAGAGTGCAAACAATGGACACTTTATCTCCATTATTCATAGGCTCTTCTCCCAGGCAACCTGTGGTTGTAGCGATTTATAAAAACACATACCCACACAAAACTGAAGAGCTAACTTAGACTGGACAGCTAATTAAAACAACCACTGTTACACAGGAAGAGAGAAAAACTGAATACAAGACAAAAAAAAAGGAGTAATAAGATAAACTGTTGACTGACATGCAGAAGTTTAAGGAATGCCTTAGTTGTCACAGATTATGCAGAGAAAACACAAAGCAGATTGCTAAACCAGCAGGAGGTGGGAGTATACTGCATTATGAAAATCCTCTTCATTCTCTCTTTAGTCCAGTTTTCATGAGTTTTCGAGCAAACTTTTCCCTTCAGTAGCCTGCATGTCCAAAGTTGAACACCAAGGTATCACCTCTATCCTACTTCCCCTACTTCAGCATTTTTCAGAAGCACAGCATGGAACTGCAAGGAAATAAAAAATTCTTCTCCCTTGGAGAACATCACAAGCTTAATACAGTTAACTGCCGTCCTACTAATACCCACATTTTCTTTCAACCCAATGCTTTCTTCTCACCTCTCACTTTTATCTGTCATTTTTAATTAAACTTTTGACAAAGATTTTTTTCCTTTGGCTCCTATGACAACAGAGTTCAGTATCTGAAAATGAGACATGTAGCCAGTACACCCATGCTTTTTTCCTATTCACAGCAGTCTTAAATTAGTACTTTATGATTTAGTCCCATCACACATACTATGCTGCATTAACTACCTTTGTTATAGATTCAGAATTAAAAGTCTCTCAAAACCCAGAAGTGGAAGCTCTCTAGTTTTGGGAGTAATTAAATTTGGTGGTTCAATAAAGGTTAAACAAGACAGGTGAGATATTTACTGTGATCAGTTTTTCATACAAACTACCTGTTTCCATTTCTTACACTCCACAACCAAGTTCAGGATATTCAAGTGAGCTGTATCTTTGTTTGCTTCCCACATGGATAAAAAGCTAAAGGTGAATTAAATATTTGTAAAGCTACACACTAGGTCACAGACCTAAAATTTGGAGGATTTCACCACCACCCCTATTAGCATCCAGTGAAGTGGAAATTACTGTCTATCATTAATTCTAATATCACACTCCAGATCTACAGATACAAAACATTAATAAAAGTCTGCATGTGTCACCAAGCATATATATATTTTACCATCACTGCTCTATGATTTACAGATAAATCTAGTCTACTAGAATGTTCTACAAAGAGTCTCTTCATGCTAGAGTGCTTTTCAAAACCATGATACTATTTTCACATTTTAAATTTTGTTTTGAACAATCACTTTTAGTTTTTTTACCTCCATTTTTTTTCTTTCTTCTACTTACCCTTTCTGTCACTGAAAATTGATGAGTTTCTGCTGAAATTTTGTATGTATGGAGTTTGGTTGGCACAACTGTGATAAAATATTGGAACATCTGATTGTCTAGAAGAAAAAAAAAAATCTTACTGTTGAATCAGGAACAGAGTGAAGGGCCATCTGAGATATTAAAAAATAAATCAAAGAAATAATAAATCAGCTGAGCCATTTGCACTAGGGACATTCTTCAAGGAATGCCAGCACTGCCAAAACTACTTCAGCACCATCTGCGCAGTTAGTTTCCATGGAAAAGACATATGTCCCATTTATACTCAGAAACTTACATTTTTCCCATGTAATGAAAAGACTCATTACAGTTACGCCACTCAAAGCTTCAAATGAAACACACAGGTAGTGTTTTCCAGGTCTCTAGAACATATTTCACACTGTCACATGTTTCAAGATATATACAAATCTCAGTGGTCTGAATAGATTTTGGCCATTGAATTGTATCTACAGTGCTGGAAGCCCTTCTAAACCGGTTACAGATTTTCTGTCAATTACACTTGCAGAGAATTCTTCTAGAGCCATTAGCATGCTCATGCATTTGATTGCTCTTTGTGCAATTCCCTAAGGGAACAAACACCAACAGACCAAAGCAATTTATTTCAACTACACTAAACCATTCTGGCTGTAAGAGCCAAGGAACTGACTGGCTTTGAGACAACAGCAGCTGTAGAAAGTTCTGGTGTTCACTCTCACAGGGAATGCCAGCGGTCAGAGGAGGCAGGTTACTCCTCTCGTTTATTTATACATGAGGAAACAAAGTGCTATACAAAGCCATCCTGTTCCATCATAAAACACACTGTGGAAGGGACAAACCAAATACAGGAATAGAATCCAAGACTCCTGGTGCTATTTTTTAAACCAAATCAGGCTTATTTTTCCCCATTATGACAACAATTAGATCTATGATTCTCCACTGTAACATACTGATGCAATACGGTCAGAAAGAAATGCCCCTTTAAGATGTCACATAGATAGCAGGGCACTGCTCACTACCAAATTTAGCCTAACATGCTGCTGATCAATCACAACATTCATGAAAAATGATAATAATTTAAATGTAACTATTGGGAAACTCAACAAAACAAGATTTTTTTTAAACATATAACACTTACGATCTGATGCAATTTTTTCTGTTCCATCCAATGGATTAATAATTCCTGGAATAAGCTCTCCAAATGACAAATGATCTATTCTATGGGAGAAGTTATAGGCTGAAAAACAATATAGAGAAATGAAGCATTTTTAAACTCTGAGATTCTGTACTTAGAGAAAAAGATGCACCCATTTCTGACACTGAAATATTCTAATTAATGCATTTACCAGACACAATGTACACATCATTGGATCTACCCATGCTTCAAAGAAAACTCAAATCCAAAATATTTAACAAAAAATTTAATTTTTTCTAGAAAATAGCTTCTAAACCAAATTGCAATTATATTTGAATCAATGGTGGAGCTGAACAGAGTTATAATTTTATAGTAGAGAATTTCTAGTTGGCCAAATACTTATATTATTCTACAGTTCACGTTCTTGTAAACAATTGCATTAAAAAGACTAAAATTTAGTAATTCAAATGTATAAAGGATGTATAAGGCAGCTGCCAAGTTACTACACTGTCTATTTTGCAGGTACTTAAGATGTATAAAATTATTAAAGTTGTGTTAACGTAAATTCATGGGCAGATATTTAGAGGCTTAACCAACTGTAACTGGTTTAATCAAGTTAATTTTTCACCGTAAGTCACCTTTGCCTCACATTAAGTAAGCAGCAACATAAAATTAATATCTAGACTCACAATGCAAAAATTAAGTTTCTAAGCAAAAAAGTCAGAAATTTTTAACCTTTTAAGAAGGTCTTTGAGGAAAGAGGTAATTTGGACTGAAATACAGGAATTTTACATGGTGTCTATGTTACAGCAAAGTACATCTGAGATTCCAGTGTTATAATTACTACAGAAGCAATCTGAAGATAATTCTAATTGTGTACATTTATGAAAGCAAATTGTTATGGAGTCAGATCATTGCAAAGAATATTCTTCACTTTTTTTTTTTTTTGCAATGCAATTGCACAGCTAGAAAATCTTTACAATAGCAACCTAACATGAACTAGGAGACAGCAGTCTGACTGAAATGAATCATGTTGGTATGGAGATGACAGAAGGAACTTACACTCATGGCTTACAAGGGCTGCCAAATGTGCATGGCCTCGAGGGTGCGGTATTGCCCTGAAGAAAGCAACAAATGTTTTATGAGCCCACAAAGAACTATTTAGAAAAATTACCTTTTCTCCTCTATTTCAATAAATACTTTATAAAATATGTACATATCCACATACGTATAACATAATATATATATGCTTAAATATATGTAACATACACATATATATGTTTTAAAAACTGATATCTATTGTGTATAACACCCAAATATGACATTTTTATTACTGTCAAGTACAGACAGACTGAACAGTAAGGTCAGGAATCTTGGACTCACAAAAACCTTCTTACACAAAACAGTGACTAGTGCCACTGTGCTTTTGGAAGGGTCACCAAGTCCTACTATATGAAAAGCTGCAGAACTGCTCAAGTGACTAACAAAAGTTTGACCATACTTGTTCTATGAGTAAGCAAGTTAGCTGCACTTTGTATTTGCTCTCTGACAAAACAATTTTCAAGAGTTTCCATCCTGTTAAACACTGAAATTCATAATGACTACATTACATGCAACAATGCATTGCACTGCATGATTTTGGTAATTTATGAAGAAAATTAACAGTGCAAGAATAGGTATTACATGGAAAAAAATACCAAGCATGAGTACAGGAAGGTCAATAAAACTCAGTCATCAACTGAAGCATAAAAGCACACACATATATGCATACATGCACTATACAGAATGTAGAACTCAAGGGATTTTTTTATTTTCAGGAATTGGACAGAACATACTTGCCCACAGTTATGTGAAAGTTCCCTGCCACTTTATTGACATAGAGATGACCATGAATTCTGCATGCATCTGGAGACTGTAATGAATTATCTTCCCTGTTTAAATAAAAACAACATTAAAAGTTGAGAATATTCACTGTCTAGCAGAAATAACAGCAATACAGTTAGATCTCTTTATCCTAGCATAAAGCTACAGCATTATCATCTACCTGTCCTTATTGTATTCTTCTGGAATTATAGGAGAGATGGTGGAAGGGAGGGAAACTAGTAAAGGTCAGTTTGATGAAACCAATGAGCTTTCATTCATATTTCTATTCAAGGATATGGCCTACAAGCCTGGTTTATGATACCTGAACATGCCAACAGAGAACATTAAACCATAAGTATATCTGCCCCAGGGATTTTTATTTTCCCACTTCCTTCTACCAGAAATGGCTCAGTGGGAAAATTTCAGTGCTACAATGAAGGGAATCAAATACATTTCAGTCACACTAACAACACTGTAGCAAGAAGAGCTTTCAACTTAGATTTTTTTGTGGACATCACAACATGAGTGAGGAGTGGAAGCTTTTGTAAAGAACAATTTCTAAAATCTGCTCCTTAGAGGAAGATGAAAACCAAATTTTTTTCAACACATCTCAAGCATAAATACCATTTCAAATACTGCACTAACAAGCAACACAGAGGCACAGAAGGACTTAATTAATCTGAAGACATAAAGCAAACTAGAAAAAAAGATTTTTTGAGCCATCTTTAGGCTTGCCTTAGGAAGGAAGAATATATTTGATCCTCAGACAGGGAAACGTGTATGGCAGCTTTGGTGTTCGTTTTGTTTTATTTAGTATTATTTTGCTTAGTGCTATTCCTAAATGAAGAGAATTTCAGCTTTCATGTAGATTTTTTTTTTTCCTTAAAGGTAAAAAAATAAAATCACATAGCATCTAGATTCAGCAGACCAAACATTCTATGCACTAATCTCTTAACATTTCTGAGTAGCTGGAATTAAGTGAAAACAGCAAGGTTTCTCCACACAATCTTAACAGTGTTATCTTAGACACAGGATTTTACTAACAAAACACATTTGTATTCAAAGATTGATTTTTTTAAAATTATGAAGAATTACGACACAGGTAATAGCAGCACTGCTGGATAGAAAGGTAGTGTTAAAAAAAGACTTTTGTTTAGTATTGCTCTAGCATTACTAATTCCCATTAAGAAGGAGAGATCAGACCAAATGGAATAAAAAGGTGTATGCATGTATTTACTCATATCTGTATATGTACATGTAAGCACACACACAAAACCTGGAAACCTTCTCCAGTTTGGAAACCCCAGAGGTTTTCATAAAACAACAGCCCTCCTAAGCAAGTATCAAGCATACAGTATTTTAAAATTCATTAAAAAGCAGTGAGATCTTTTCTTACAACCTTCTTCTCTGGGAGTGGGGTGGAATCATAACCACAATAAAATATTAAGTCTAATTAACAGAGTTGGAGGAAAGGGGAATAATGACACAAAATCAGTTTTTCTTACCGTGGTGGCAGTGCTGTAGAAGCACTTTTAAATGCACTTTTGAAGATCACATCTTGAAGAGAGTGTTCTTCCTGCAGCCTACTCTGAATTAGTTGCAGCATCCTAAAGATTAGAGACAAATGTGAACACGTGCAACAGTAAAACAAAATCTAGCTTCACAATTCATTATTGGCTTCAGTTGCAGGTTGCAAATGAAGAACTTAGCAAAGTTGATGACAAAGTAATAAAGCATTACACTAAACTTTAGGAATAATATTTTATACAGAATTTAAAGCTCAGGTGTTCACAGCAGTGTGTTATCTAAATACCAAAACTAGCCAAACCCCCAATTAAGCTTCAGTAGTATTACAAGACTATCAGTACAGTGGGCCCACACAACACCAAGATACTGAAGTGATAAACACTGTGTTTAATTAAGTTATAGGAAATAATTAATTTGTATTTGCAAGAATGTGCCAATTTGTTACAATGGTTCAGCTTTGACATTTAGATATCCATTTTACACATTTGATTCCATGATTTTTAACTTGTGCTACCAAGCATTCACTTGGAAACAGAAGCTGAGTGAGCCCACACATCTTGGCTTGCAACTGCATGACCCCACTGAGCAGGTAAGTCCAAAGTCATTGTCTTTTTCCATAACAGAGATCTTAAATAATGAGGAAAGCAAAGTAACTTAGTATTTTTCTGCAGGTTCGCATTCTTAAATTACAAGCGGGAGCTGTTAGACGCAAGACATAGGTGTGTTATATAGCTCTGGTGTACTTCAAAGTCACCTCTAGTACAAATAATACAAACCATAAACATGCCTCTCAGTGCTTTACCTTTGCAATTCTTTTTGTTGTGGGGTGAGCTCAAATGGTACCTGAAACAAGAATAACACATCTAATAAAACACACCGAAAGCATCCCTTCCATGAAACCCAGAAGAGAATTGGGATGTGGGTATAGAGCTATAATCAACTTCACATTTGGTACCACAGAGTAGTTTATGAAAGGACTTTGCAGTTTAAATAACACATTTTGTGCTCAAGTATAAAAATATCTGTCCCTTCCCACCCAGAATTGCAAAGAAGCAATCTTTGAAAGACAAGGGTCCAGGTGCAGATTGCATATTTCTAGGCTCATCCCACACTAAAGCACTAAAGACAAGCTACCATTCCTGCATACTTCATCATCATTAGAGAATCACTAGTAACATCTCTTCACCAAGTTCAAACCTAAATATTGGTTAACACAAATGTACTCAGTAAATTCAATTGCAATTAATGCTCAAATGTACTCAGAAGCTATGGCCAAAAGAGGTGAACTACAGAATATTCCTCTGACAGGCTGGTGGAGGAAAAAAAACACAAGCAAACAAACCAGCCCAATAGTGCTTTGCACCAAGAGGAATTAAATTTTTAAATAAAAAGGTCAGAATCAACTTACTGGTTCATAGATTAACCCATCTGCAGAGGCAACCATTGTTTCTGCTAAATCCAGAACATCAGCCCCCACATCTATTTTAAACAGGGAGAAATAGTAAGTCACACAGATGATTAAGGACAAGCAAAAAAAAATTCAAGTTGAAATGAAGTTTTACAGTACAGTGATAAACTTCAATATATGCTATTGTTCCTTCAACCTATTTAACCTTCAATATCAGCTGATGGACATTGACCAAAAACTCTTCAGATTTGCAGTATTTTCTCACTGATTTAACTCCTACAGAGAAGTTGTATGAACCACACATACAAGCTTTCTAGGATCTGCTATGCATAAATATTTTCTCCTGTTTTACAAGCACTGAACAGTAATCAAGACTAGTCAAATCAGAAGATAAAAGTTTGTTTATTTGCAAAAAACAACCAAAAAATCACTGATGTACCATACAATTAATGCAAGGTTTAAGCTAGGCAACAAAAGTGCATCCTCAAAATATGCTTGCATTCCTGGTAGAAGTAGTATTCTCTCTTGTCTCAGTCCAGGACAAGCAAGACTGAATACAAAAAGTTCATTACCTAAATGATATCAAAATAATATTAAGTATTGCCTTTAATAAGGAAGGCATCTCTCTTATGTCCACGAGGAGGATGAAATTACACAATGGTTTCAGCGCTGTTAAACAGCAGACCAGTTTAATATATCCCAAGTTCATAAATTAATAAAAATTGTTATAAATTCCTGCTGCTGAGTTGTGTCTTGCAATGAGCTTTTAGAATATTTCAGCTAATGAGAGACTGAAAAACAGATCCTGTTCCTGCTGACAGACAAAGCAAGTTCTGCAAGATGAGAATGAGGCAGCACAGATATTCTTCTTTACATTTCTTACTAATTCCTTCAATGAGTCATCAATCACTATGTGCCATTAAGATCAGAAGAAATTACACTGGTAAAATGTTCTGAACAATACCCAACTATATTGTGAGCAAGTGTGCTCTCTGAAGAGGCTTTAAAGTGTTTAAAAACTTTCATTGATGGAATACTTACATTGACACCTCATGGCAACCGTAATATCAATATTGATCCTTAATTTACTGGAAAGAAAAACAAGACAAAAATCCATTAAGTAACATTGAGTGTAAGTATCAAGGAAAAATCTCAGACTACTTGCAGAAATACAGTCAAGTACCAAATTTTATATGAATAAACATAAAGTTGTTTAAAATTTGGGTGAAGCAACATGGATTTTTAGAGCACATTAAAACACTTGTAACTGAAGAGACAACCTCCATCACACCAAAAGTCTGATTGTGTGGCATTCCCCAATATTCTGGGCATTTCCTATTGGTTTTCATGTTAGTTTCACAAAAGTAATTTGAACTATAAGGAATAAATCCCCTCACTAGTCACAGGGTTCTGTTCTCAGGGAGCTTCCTCTGAGACTTAGCTGACCTCAAGCAAATCATATAAGCAAGGGATTCAACACTGTCTCAACTTGGGGTCAGACAGGGTCAATAGAGAGAAGAAAAGCAGTTAAAATTATACCAATCTCCATTGGCTCAAACTATCAAGAACCACAGGCTGTGATTAGCCCACAATCAAAATGGGGAATCTGTAGTAGGACATATCCCAAATTCCGTAACAGTCTCTCAAGTAATAGACTACCCTTCCCGCGTGTGATGGCTTCACTTGGGATATAACCTACTTTCACAAAGACCTAAATGTGAAATCTCAGCTGTCTGAATGGATTTACTATGAGTTTTTGATGCATCTCCTTCAAATTTTTCCTTTTTGGTTTTTCATTGCAGAAACCTTCTTTATTTCTGATGTACAAGACATCCAATTAACATATGCATCTTTAGCTTGTTACCACAGCAACTGCCAAACAGCTCTTAAAGTTATTTCAGTTCAGTTCCAGTTAGCTCAATTCGTGGGTGCCAGCACCAAACCACAACACAGACACATAACATTTAAAGGTGTTCAGGGCACGAAATCTGTATTAAGTTCACAGGGACTCATGGGAGCCTGACCAGCTCTGGAGGAAAGGCAAACAGTCCTGACAGGCACATGAGACCAACAGCAAACACATCTTCAGGGGGGCTGTATCTGGAGTCAAAATTAGCAGCAACCTCTAAATAATTCAGTCAAAGTTCTGAGTGCTTCAGGTTCACCTCCAGCAGCACAAAGTATAATGGCAGCATACTAAATGTATGAACTAGAGAAAGCCTCGAGCCCAAGTGGGGGGATTTACCTACCTGATGAGGAGTTACATTTTACAATGTTCTCTGAATTACAGCAAGTAGTTCTTAAGGGAGCTCCTTTAATAAGAAACCTATACTATTTTGACTTCTTCATTGCAAAAACTCAATTTATCTTCTTCATGGATTACACAGAAGAAAAAGCCCCAAAACAATCAACAGATGAAAAATCAAATCCCTGTAGTATTTAATTTGTAATTTAAATTATAAATTGCTTTCAAGTCACATGAACACTTTAAATCTATTCTTTCCTGAAATGCAGACAGCTAACATTTTAAAAAGAATTATAACAAATAACGTTACCTAGTAAAGTCCTTGTCTACTTCATATTCATATTTCATCCATGTGTCCCGATACACCATGAACTCCATTATAGTCAGGAAAGCTATAGTTGTAAATGCTATCAGAGAAACTGGTCAGAGGGAAAAAAAGTAAAAATTCAGACTGTGAGAAATGCTATTCAGAACGACAAGCAGAACAAAATTCTAACAATTCCAAAAGTTGAGCATTACCAGTACAACACTGGTACCTTTGATTTACAAACCCAAAACCGGCTCTTAAAAAGTTGCTTTCATACTGATAGTATTTCTTTTCACATAGAGGCGGAAAAAAGTAAGTCCTACCTTTGCATCAAGAAAGTACTTTTTAAGTACAGTCAAATATTGGAATGATTAGGAGGCTGTGAAATCCCTGTATGGAAAATTTAAGAACAGGCTAGATCTTCCACCATACACAAAATGCACACAAATCAGGGATGGTCTAGGAAAACTCAATCCTAACTTCCAACATGAAAGAAGAAGGTAGTGTACCTTGAAACCCCTTCAAGCCTCTACTTGCCTACAAGTTTTTATAACAATTTTTTTTTGTACCAAGTTTTAGGCTCAAGAAGCTAGCAGACAAAGAGAAACAAGATGCATTCTATTACTTGTGTATAGCTGCATAGTTATGACTCCCACCCCAATATTTCAAACAAGACTCCCTCTAGCAACAAGCAACAGGCAGCTATCCATTCTACCAATAAGTGAAGAACTTGAAATTATTTTTAGGATGAAAACTAATTGGTGTATTTTAATGGCACATGTGCTTCACTGATCTCCAAGGCAGCCTACTCATCACACTTGCCAAGTTGTATAATGCAAGGGGAAGATCACCCTGCTGCACAGTCAGAAACACAGTAACAGATGCACAGAAGCACCTGCTATACACCTTTTATTAAATCATGGCTTTTATAAGCTTGAAAACACTTCAGTTGTGGAGCATAGTAGCAATTTGTACAGCTTATTGGCACCGTAGGCTTTTTCATTTATGTTCTGTGGAATATCTCTATGGAATCCACGAAGGGCAACTTAAGAAAAAACAAGCTCATTGTTGATAGGCTTCAACTCACTACACAGTGGTCCACAAGCCAGAGGTGGGAGCAGAGAATAAAGGCACTGTTCTCAGGGATCAGAAAAGAAGCTCTTGATTGTTGCATCGATCAGCAATGTTTCCAGTTCTAGCTTTCAGCTGACACTATGTAACAATCACACACATGAAACCCCTCATGTCAACTGTGCTAATCAGTCAATTATTATTATTATGGCTCTCAATTTACTTTGGAGCCAGTAGGCCAGACTTGCCCTGGCTACGCAACAATAGGAAAGCTGGAGTCATATTGGCAATCCAGAGCCACACAAACACAATTACGAGCTACAGCTGCTTTCTGGGCCATTCTGAGCAAATGTATGTGTGGATCTGAACAGGAAAAGAAAGTCATGTAGAATTTTCTTTCCTGAAGGGTGTCCCAGCCCCAGAGCTGGAGTGTCAGCCTGTTTGAGAGACCAGTAGTTCTTCTGCAATGGGCTTGAAGGCCAAGAAAGTCCGAGAATAGTCTTGGTATGTTTTAGATCCCTATCACATCAGAAAGTAAACCTGACACTTTAATCCTGAATGAAAAAGGAATACTACATTCAGATTTCACAGTCACACAGAAAAAGACAATCCTATATTGTCATTTATAAGGTTACTGAAATAAAACTAAAGAATGCTAAAGTAACTTGTGTTGAGAAATCCTTAAGGCACCATTCACCAAAGCAAAGGTCTTATGAAGGATGGTGCTATACTACAAAAAAGGATTATTTTAGCATTTGGTGTTTTTTATGGAAATTACAACATAGTAACAACCCACTTGTTTCCTCAGGAACTAGGACTAACATTAACAAAGCATTATTTAAACTCTTCTTAGAGATTATTTTTACACAATAATCCTTTAATTATTAACAGTGCACTTGAGGAAACAGCAAAGTAATATAGAACCTTCTGATATTTACTTCTACACTGTAAGTGGCGTAACAACTTCAAAGGCTTATCTGTAGGTTGCAATTGCTTCCTGCACTTTTTATTCAACTGAGTTTCAGACAAAATCACACACAAGAGAGATTTTTGTCCTCCATTTCTAAGTGCTAGCAGTTTCCTATTGCAAATAATTCCAATAGTCCAAGAGATGAAGTCACTGTTTTCAGATCAGGTTACCTCTAACTCAGCTCAACTTAAAGACACAATTTTATGATCAGATACATAAAGAAGATCTTTTTTACAGCTTCAGCTTTTTCAGAGAAGCTCAAGTGACTAATAGGGACAGTACAAGCACATGTCCTGGATTAAAGTGTTTAGTCCTTCAAATGGCTTTCCTTACTCTTAAAATCAAGTACACCTTCAAGAGAAAAGCCTTAGAAAACTGTGCTTTATCCTGATGCTCAACATATCTGTCTCTGAAGAATACTTTTCTACTTTTGCAAAAGCATAGTGTTGAATCCCACCATCATTTCAGGTCATGCTCACACAGTCTTAGCCAGAACACCAACCTGACATCAAAAAAAGAGCTTGGTGAGACAACAAATGAGAAAGTTTTATGACAGCCTTGGGACAGTGCACTTCCAGATGCAACTGGTTAGAAGTTTTTATTTTTAACCTTTACATTGAGTTGAGTCTCACCAGCTTTATACAAAAACCTCCCTTCAGATGAGTGATGGATGCATCTTTTTGGATAAGATACTATGTCTTTACTTGAAAGGAATTAACTCAGTCCACCAAAGAATTCAAGAAACCATTTTTGACTAGTTTTAAGTGAACACAGATGCCTGTCTTCCTCATGCTGAAGTTTCTATCAGTATCAGCATCTCAATGAGGCCTACCTGTGCCTCCACTTGCTGAAGTCTCCACATAGCTTTCAGGAACCTTTGGAAAGGCATCCAATTCTTTCATCAAATTCAAGGTCTTCTTCCGATTCAGTCGCCTCATCTTCAGCACACTCCTCCACCTCCTCCTTCATATACTCCCTCTAATTTGAGAATACATTGTTGTGATTAAAAGACACAAGCAATATTGCTCAAACTGACTGACTTTAACATAAAGCAATAGTAAGATCATTCAAACCCCAGAAATATATTTTCAAGAAACATGTGCTAGAACAACTAGATGGTCACTCTTGCTTCAAGAAAGCTGTTAAGATTGGCCCGGACACTGTTGCTTTCAGTCCAGCCACATCCAGCACATTCACCATTTAGTTATTATGATTAATTTCTTTCTCAATTAAAGTCCTTATTGGTAGTGAATATATTGCATTTTAAATTTTAAAAAAATCAAACTCAGTCCTGAATAAATTTGCTAAACTGACCTGACAGTGCACAGAAGTCACTGACTTAGGAGGAAATATCTAATAGGTTGCATAAATTTCAGAGGACATCAGACTGCTGTGGTCTCCTGCATTTGGCCAATGTGGGAACTAACTATATCCTAAAGGAATAAAAGGTGCATTTCGCATTTTCACAGGTGTAGAATACTATGATTATAAAACGACCATTTTTTTCCCTCTATAAAAATATCACCCAAAGCAAGTTATGGATCAAATCTTAACTCCATCCTTCAGAATCATTTCTGTACATGACATGATCTCTGCCTGGAGTCATTTTAAGCAGCAGGATGCTGAGAAAAGCAGCTTGCCCTGAAAATACTGTCTTAAACCATTTCCAAATCACGCAAATATGCTCACAGCCTGGTCCTGCCAATATACTGCAAGTTTTAACAAGTTGACACAGTTGTTTTTCTTCTGGGGAACTGCTGAACTTCACCCTGAATTTCTGAAGCTATGAAAACCATCATGCATTTACTGTATCCTGAGAATGTCATCCTATTGTTCCCTATTTAAATGCTATAAGGTGGGCAAGCTAACCTACATTGCCAACATGAGACAGTTATCATCATCATCTTGTAGAAAAATCTGTGACCTTACCTACCCTGTTTCAAGAGAACATCAAGTCTCTGGCATGTCCTAGTGAAACTACTCAAGATCTATACCCTGCTCTGCCCCTTCCTGGTGCTGAGCAGGTTTTATACCATGCAATAACAAAGCAATAGGCTCTACTGGAAACTAAAGTTCACACAAGAAAAACTATCTGTGCCTGCAACTTTCTCATTACACTAATTGACTTCAGACACAGACTCTGCACTTGGTCAGGCTGCAGAGATCAACAAAATGGTACTGTGTGTGTTACAGAGGATTTAAAGAAACCCCAGTTGGAGTGGGCAGAGAAGATAAGTGCTGGAACGGGCTTTGGTTATACAGCATAAAAAATAATCAGGAAGCAAGGTTCTGTCCTTACTACACCACATAACTGTTTTAAAGAATTAACTCAGAGTAACTCAAGGAAAAGTTGGAACGCTTCAGTGCACAGATACGGCAAAGCAGCCGCTTGGACACAGCTGAAGTCATAACATTCGTTAGCACAGAGGAAAGACCAGCAGGGCTTGCCTGTTATCCTACACATATAGCAGTGAAGCCAATAGAGCACCCTTTCATTTTCCGCATATCTTCCCTGCTATCGCATATGTAAGAGCACACCGTAAAGAGGCACAAGATAAACACAGGGAATTTGAGAGCACTTTACTAAAAAAATTTCTAAATCACCCTGCATCAGTAAATATGGGGATTTTTGTAATCCAGCTAGAAATATGCAATCTGTTCATTGGTCTCTTTAATCCCACACAGACAGACTCACTTTCAGCTACAAACTCAGATGCAGACTCGATCCCTTCCCCCTGCCCATCTCCACACAGATACTCCAAAAAAATTTGGAGTCCACTGCAATGAAAGTAAGATATTATGAATCCAAGAGCCAATTGCGTTAAGAAACATTATTATTAATGATAAATAAGGGACAAAGCACAGCACAAATGCCACTCAAGAGCAGAAGCCCGCTCGAAGCCACGGCAACCCCGACTCAGCTGAGGGACTCCGGCAGTTTTCGCTTTCTCAGTCAACTTGGTAGCGCAGCCGCTACCGGGGCGTCGCAACGCCCGCTCCCACGGGGGCGGAGGGGCCCCACGCCTGAACTCCCTGCCGGGGGGCTCGGGCCCGGCTTCCCACGCCGAGGGCCCCGGAGCCCACACACCTGTGAGGGCCGCGGGCACTCCCCGCCGCCACGCACCGGGCAGCCGCGGGAGGGTACGGGACGGAACGGGACAGGCCGCGCCCCCGCCCTCCCGTCGCCCTCCCCTACCTCTCGCTTGTGCCGCCGCTGCCCNGCGGCGGAGCGCCCCGCCCGCCGCTGCGCGCATGCTCACAGCCTCGGGCATGCGCCGGCCGCCGCGGCCGGGGGCGGGCTGGGACGAGCGGGAGCGGGCGCGCCTGGACACAGCGGGGGCCGTGCTCCCGGACCCTGCCGGGGAGCGGAGCCGGGAGCAGCCGCGGGCCGAGCTCCGGAGCCGCAGGGAGTGCGGCCCCACGACGCTCGCAGGGCTCCCTGCACTGCCTCGCAGCCGGTCCCGCAGGCGCGTGGGCTCCCGGGCATGACAGTGTCACCCCCGCCGTGACAGAAGGGACGTGCTGCTCCGGAGAACCTGTGACCCTGCGAGGTATTTAGTGATCTTTTAAAGCGATGGATGTCAAGTACTTTCCAAAGCAAACTGATTAAGGCCTATCACGTGGCTTGCAGTGTTAATACTGGTTTGGACACTGTGGATATAGAAGCAGGCAGCGTTTGAAAAGAGACAGCATCTTGCATTAACTATCAAAGAAAAGGCTTTAAGACAGTGGCTTGTAATAGTGGAGAAGGAAAGATTTTAAGCTCACAAGCCAATATTCAGACTTGAAGTGAAAAAAGTGGAAGAGTGCTCATGTATACCCAAAATCTCAGTCCTTTCCCTGCACCACTGGAATTAACTAATAGGCACTGCCTCTCCACAAGCTTTATGCCTTAGTAACTGCAGCATTAGTTTATCTCCAGATTTTTCCTTACAATCCTAGCAACTCTCATCATGCTACTGCTAGCCTGCCCACAAGTAGCTGACCCAACCTAGACACCTTATAGCCAAAAAGGGAGCTCTCCCAATATCTTCCAGAGAGTGTTAATATCTTAGATGATATCAGAATGATTTTTTAAAAATTGCTCAATATGAGGTTTTTAAAAAAGGGAAATTACACCAGACACTTATCTTCACAGATCTGAAAAAAAAGAAAAAAAGATTGAAGACTCCAGTATTTTCGATAATGAGGCAAGCAAATAAAACCCACACCCTAGAAACACAGATAGTGGTGAATTCTGCAGCATTAATTCAGATTTGCTCTTTTTAATGGTATAGAGGAAAAAGTAGATCCATGATAAAAGAATTTCAATAGCATGCCAAAGTATACACAATTTGAATAAAACAACTCTTTGAGTATCTATAGCATTTGAGAATAAGAGGAGCCTGAAATAAGAAAGAAATATGAACAGAGTATTTATTACTTTTTAGGGATAGGGAGGAAGAAAGGAAACAAACATGGAGCAACATGCCAGTGTACTCACTGAATTGTGATCAGTCTGTTTCCATCACTTTAGCAACCATAACAACAACTGGATCAGACAGTCAAAAAGAAAAAAGGGGTGGGGGGGAGTATGATATTACAAGAGATAAATAATCAGGCTAAAAATATGGTTATTGTACATTTGTTCCCTCATCTCAGAAAGAGCAGACAGCTTTAGCTCTGGCACATAAAGCTCTTACTTTGACATGTCTAGGTCCTACGGTATAATTCAGGAGCCAGGGATTTTTCTGGCTAAGCCCTATTTTCGCTTGAAATGCTCTTGGCACTGAGGCTTGGAAGGAGAAACTGATAGACCTGGTTATTAGCTGTGCAGCAGAGATGCTCAACAGATGTTTTCACAGGCAAACAATCTCATCTGCTCACAAACATGGGCTCGGCCTTAGTGCTCAACATCACACTGAGATGCCTCTTACAGAGAAGTGGCACGGGACAAAACTGCTTGCAGCTTTGCACCACTGTAGTCTTATTTATAACTACAGATGTCTCCATGAGATTTTATGAGGGAAAACACGGGAAAAAAAATCAGAACTTAGGAAAATGAGAGGAAAATTACATAGTGATAACACTGTCCATTACACTAACACTGTGTATTTGACTGCACTGTGCTCAGAGACACAACAGTGATTGTACTGCACCCATCAAGTACCAGACTACTCCAATTCAAGCCGTGCTCCTTTCCTTACGCCCGCCCATGTGTTTTCTGCTCTCCTGATCATACCTAAGTCGTGGCAGCCTATAAGTATCTGCCAAATAACCTCAGGGAGCCCGATGAGGAGGAAGAAATACAGCTGCCAAGAGCAAACCATGCAGGTAAGCCAACAGGCTGCCCCTCAGCTGCTGCTTTACACGTTTGCTTCGGTATTTAACAAGATCCCAAAGCACCCCCAGACTTAAATGCAGCCACCTATGCAAAAATACAACTGTCTTCCCAAAAACCCCCCAGCACTTCTTAACATTGTTGATTTATGAAAACCCTTGATATGTGCAAAGAGAGGAAACCATGTCTCATATCCATAGGGTTTAGCAAATTCCATAGGACAGAAAAAAAATTCCCAGGAGTATGGGCTACGAAGAACATTGGTATCAAAGACAATAACAAAGAGGACGGTAGTAGACCAAACAAGAGAAACAAATGTAAACATGCACAGATATCTTCCACCTGCACTTCAACACACTTCAGCATTAGTTAAAACGCTGGAAACCGTGTGCAGGATATACAAACTAAAATATAAACCTGGATAAAGGATGTCGGGACTAAACACAAGCCCCCATCAGTCGCCTGTCCAGGTGGTTCACGAGAGCTGAAAAAGCATTTTGTTAGCGCGAAAGCAAGAGGGAAAGGCTGGATAGCACGAGTGGGATCGGCCAGGAGCGCCTGCAGGGGGTGAGGCGAGGCAGGGATTCAGAGAATAGAGAGCAGCCGCTTTACCGGAATGTGGAGGCACCGAGGTGGCATTTAGGAAGGAGAAGGAGGAGCAGAGGAAACAGGTGCAAACGAGCGAATATGGAGATGAACGGTGGGAGTGGCTGGAACGGGGGTGGAGGAGGAGAAAGTCCTTGAGGTTGAGAGGTGAGGGCTGGGAAGACTGGAAAGGATATGGCGTGAGGGAGGGGCAGCGAAGGGAGACGAGGGCGGGCAGCGGCTGGCGCAGCGTTTGTGAGGGGCAGCCATGAGGAGCGCGGGCCCCGGGGCTTTGGGCTGGATGGGGCGGGAGCGCCCTAGGCCAATGAGGAGGATCCACGTTGCAGGAACCGGGAGCTGCGAGCTCCGGCCGCCCGTGGGCCCGCCCGGGAGGGCACGGGGCCCGCCCGCGGCCGGGGGCGCCGGTACCGGCCCCGAACCGGGAGCAGTGCGGTGCCGCCGGTGGTGGCTGCCGCGGCGTATGCTCACGGGCTGCCATTTGCTCGGTCTGTCTGTAGCTGGTATCAATAAAAATAAGCTGTTGATAAAAGACTTGGTCTCTCTAATCTTTGGCATCAGTTTTCCAACTCAACACGAACTTCTAGTCTTCTGAGAGATCCTTTTTTAAGTTATCTTAGGGAAGATTTCTTGTCATAGGGTCTCAAAAGAAGACCAGTCCTGCTCACTGAAAGGAGGACGATGTTAAAACTACTGAGGCCATCTGAAGCAATCCTATTTACCATTAATTCATCGTGTAAACAGAATGGCTTTGCTCTACATAGTCACCACTGTTTTTGTACGTCATAGCTTACCACGACAATTTTTTAAAAATACATCTTATTTTCCCGCTGCATTTCCCTCTCTCTTTCCTTGTTGGCTGAGGTACTTGAGAGGTACAGGCTTCCCGGAACGCCTGATACCTAAGATCCCCCTGTAATGTATAACCCTCCTTTTTAATTTTTAATTCTTGTAGAATTCATGTTTTTTCCTCATTGTTTCTTTTGTCTTTCAATGTTCAATTTCATTTATCAGCAAACCTACAGTTTGTTTGTAAAGGCAAATATCTTTTTCCATTCATCAATCAATGGAATCCTTCCCATTGTTTCTTTTATCTCTCAGTGCTAGTCTTATCTGCCAGCAGACCCACAGCTTGTTTGTAAAGACAAATCCATCATTTCTCTCGCAGATAACCGACTCGAAGTTGAGTCTTTCATTCAGCAGAGATTTGCTGTATGTTGTTGATAGATTGTATGGTATCTGTGAGGAGGAAAAGAGCATCGGTCACTGAACTGAATTCCTGTCCAGATTACAAACTTCAGGCTGGTAATAAAACCTGCTCTTTCACTGCTTGGCTCTTTTTAGTAATTAGATCATGATACAGAACAAATATTTTGATAATTGATCAAGTTGCATAAAAACACTAATCCTCCCACATAATGTTCTTGAATTGTCTAAACATAGCACAAGGCCATATGAGCAATGACACACTAAGCATATGTTGTGATCTTCAGTGTTTCTTTTATTTTAATGGTCGGTTTTCTGCTCTTTGGAACACAGTTTTCCTGAAAAGAAAAAACACACGACCATTAATAAACAGGTTTCTGAAACTTTCTTTGAAGCTGTATTCACAAATATACTATATTTTACTCCTTTGCTACAAGTTTGCTCAGTCCTGGCATACAACTTGAAAACTATCATTAAAAATATCATTAGTCTTAAAAATATCATTAGTCTTAAAAACCTGGATAGCAGGAGGTATTTGGCCTTCTGCAGGGTTACCTGGTTGAGAATGGTGTTAGCTGGCATAGTGGAGGGACAAGAACTATTTGCCTTGATAGAGGAAAAGACATTGCTATTTGTTAACTGCATTAAAGATAGTCAAGTCTTTCTCAGGGTTTGGGAGAGGTCTGGATAAGCCGTATGTAAGATGATGGTGATACTAGGATATTCGTAAATAGTATGACAAAGTCTTACTAGTATTTTACCAAAAAAATTAAAGTTGTGTGACAGTTGTGTTAGAATTGTACTAGTAGTATGCGTAGAAGGTGATTCTTAGTCAGCAGACATCAGCATATTTCCCTTAAGTTATTGTAAACTCTGTGTATATACGCATTTGATTGCTTGGGCTCTATAAATCATTCAGGGATGTGATGCGATACGGCGGCCTCTGTTCGTGGCCACAGGACGGTGCTGCGGAGTTTTCCCATCCCTAGCTGGCAGCGGCGGCGCGGTTCACACCCCTCCTCCCTTTTCGGGGCGGTGTCTGCTGGTCACTTGGGACCGGCTGATCTGTATCTAGCTGCTGTTCATCTAAGAGACCTGGTGTAGATATGCGGCGGCGCGGTGAGCTTCCCCCCGCTCCGACCCGCCCCGGCCGCTGCAGCTCTGTTCCCTTTTTTTTTTTCTCGGTGGGGACGCCACGTTTTATTTACGAAACAACGAGGACAGGCTGGGGACAATGCCGGGGACAAGGACAGGGGGCAAGGACAGGACAGTGCCACCGCACTGTCCCCAACACCCGGACCGCGGCCCCGGATGACAGAGGGCCGTGCAGGGTGGATGGCAGTGAGGTGATACCGAGGGGACAGCGGTGACACCTAAAACTTGAACTCCTCGTACTTCTGCCCCCCCCCCGCCCCCAGCGGGCGTCCTGGGGCTGTGCTTTCCGCTTCTTCTGCTTCTGCTTGGCGGCGTGCTCGGCCACCATGTCACTGAAGTGCTCCTTCTCCACCTGCGCCTGCTGCTCCCGCACGTGCTCCTCGTAGCTGTGCGTAATGGCCGTGGGCTCCAGCTCCTCGGGGGCCAGCGCTACCTCCACGCCCCGCGCCTCTGTCCGGCCCTTTGCGCCCCATCACCACGGACATGTAGATGTAAGTGGAGCCCATCGTGGCCGTGCCCACGGTTGCTGTGCGTTTTTCAGGGACCACCATGAACAGCTGGGGTGTCTCCCTCCCGTCCATGGCCTCCTCGATTTTCTTATTGCGGAGCTCGACCAGCTCTGGGGTCTCCAGCCCAGTCGGCAGTGAGGAGAAGCCCCCTGGGGTGATCAGCCCTCTGTCGTCGGCGGTGATGAACCCGGTCTCGTCAGGTTTCTTTTCGTCGCTGTCCTCCGAGGAGGATTCCTTGTCAGACGGCTCCAGCTCCCCCCAGGGCGTGCGGTCGATGATCTCTTCCTTCTCCTTGGTCTGCAACTCGGCGGCGTTGGTGCCGAACACGTCCCCATAGAGAGGCTTCCCCGTCTCGTCCACGGGAGTCTTCATAAAATTTGTTGATAGATTGAAAATTGCGCTCAAAAAACAAATTCAAAGTTCCAAGGGACGAAAAGAAGTGTTAAATAAAATTGCCATGGCAAACGCCAACCCCGAGTGCAGAACAATCTTAAGGTCTCTACCTATATACTCAGAGCCCACCATTGAGCAGATGGTTGAAGCCTGTACAAAACATGCCTCCACCGAAAACACTGTGGTGCAAGCAGTAGCAAAGGGAATTGCAGATGGGGGGGCAGGAGCTTTTGCAGTGGTTGCCGCAAAAGACAATCAAAAATGCTTTTACTGTGGAGAACCTGGTCGCTTTCTAAAAGACTGTCCTGAAAGAGTAACAATTCAGGACCGTCGTCCATGGCCCCACAAACAGTTGCCTCGCCAGCAGCGCTTGGGAAACTTCCAACAGAGCGCGGAATGGCCCCACGCTACGACAGCAAATCAGGAGCCGTTTCACCCTGCTCTGCCCACCATCCCAGAACATCCGAAAAAACAGTCATCTGCTCCAAAGATCCCACTACACATCCAGATGACTGTCCATGTGGAGCGATTCAGGTGAGAACCTGGTGCCAGCTAGTAAGCACTCTGAGCATCCACTTCATGGATGAATGTGTTTTTAGAATACCCACAGGAAAATATGGGCCACCGGACAGTCCCAGAGACATTTTAATTATCGGTGACTCTGTTAACGGGCCAGACAATCTCCATGTCCTCCCTGAGGTACAGACTGTGAGCCCTGAGGATGAAATCCTCGTTTCTGTTAGCTGCCCTGAGCCGCATTTCGAACTGTACCAAGGGACTCCTATTGCTCAAGTTTTCCTTCTACCAATAGACTATATGGAACAACTTCCAATTAATCCAACGATCATGTGGATGCAGATTGTGGGCTCAAGCAAACCATTAGTAGAATGTAACATCTTTTGTAAAGGGGAGAAAATCCTCCGCCCAGGGATGATGGGCACCAGAGCGGATGTCACCATTGCCCGTTCCGAGTGGCCATCAAACTGGGAACTCCAATCTGTGGCGGGGATGATCTCAGGGATTGGAGGGGTCACAGTCTCGATGCGCAGCAAGCGCAACATCATAGTGGAAGGGCCCGAGGGAAAAATGGCCACCATTTGGCCGTATGTAGTGACGGCACCTACCACCCTCTGGGGCAGGGACCTCTTGGTCCAATGGGGAGCCTCCATAAAAATCCCCTGCAGGGATTTTTAGTGGGGGCCACTGCTGAGCAGCGCACACCACTTACCACTCCTCGGCTCACCTGGGAGCAAGACCGTCCAGTGTGGGTCGGCCAGTGGCCCCTTTCCAACCAAAAGCTGCGCGCTTTGGAGGCTCTCGTAGAGGAGCAGCTTTCCAAGGGCCACATAGTCGAGACCACCAGCCCTTGGAAGTCCCGTGTCTTTGTTTTAAAAAAGCCTGGCAAAGACAGGTGGAGGCTCCTCCGCAACCTTAGAAAAATCAACGACGTCATTGAAGAAATGGGTCCCCTGCAGCCTGGTCTGCCCTCACCGTCGCTATTACCCTGGGACTGGAAACTTGCGATCATTGACATAAAAGACTGCTTTTTTAATATCCCCCTCCGTCCTCAAGATGCCCCAAGGTTTGCATTTTCCGTACCATCACCGAACAGGCAAGCCCCCTTAAAACGTTATCATTGGCTTGTACTGCCACAGGGGATGAAGAACTCGCCCACAATCTGCCAATGGTATGTGGCAAAAATACTGTCACCAATTAGAAGCCTGTTCCCAGATGCCATAATTTTACACTACATGGATGATATACTTGTATACACACCAGACTTGACTTATTTGAACTCAGTTCTAACTAAAACCGTAAAAACCATTGAGTCTTCAGGGTTTGAAATCAATAAAGACAAAATCCAGTTCTCCAGCCCTTGGATTTACCTTGGCTTCTGGATCCGGGAACAAACCATCGTACCCCAGCAGCTCGCCATCAAAGACAACCCCGAGACCCTGCGAGACCTCCACCAACTCTGCAGGTCCATTAACTGGGTGCGTCTGCTCCTCGGAACTACGACAGAGGACCTCGCCCCCTCTTCAATCTTCTACGCAGCAGCGAGGACCTTGACTCACTGCGCGCACTCACCCCAGAAGCCTCAGAATCAATCCAAAAAGTTCAGGAAGCCCTGACATCGAGGCAAGCCCACCACTATGAGCTGAGCCTGCCCTTCCAGGTGGTGGTTCTAGGTAAGGCCCCTCAGTTGCATGGGCTCATTTACCAATGGGACAGTCAATTAAGAGACCCTTTAATTATTCTGGAGTGGGTTTTTCCTCACCATCAACCCACAAAAACAATAACAATGCTGCAAGAACTAATAGCCGACATAATAAAGAAGTCTAGGGCTCTCTTGTGGGGCGTGAGTTCACATGTATAATACTACCATTGGCTGCAATTGGAGATTTAGAACATTTGCTGTAGTCCAACGAGAGCCTTCGGTTTGCCTTAGATAGCTACCCAGACCAAATTTCTATCCATTTGCCAGGTCACAAGTTGTTCAAATCAGTTTTCAATTTGGTCCCAAAATTTATTCAAAGTAAATCACTCCTCAAAGCCCTGACCATTTTCACTGACGGCTCTGGGTCCTCCCACAAGTCAGTAATGACGTGGAAGGATCTCAAGACACAGAAGTGGGAGTCTGATGTCCAGGTGGTTGAAGGGTCACCACAGATTTCAGAATTAGCAGCCGTCGTCAGAGCTTTTGAGAAATTTCAAGAACCAATTAATGTGGTCACAGATTCGGGTTGTGTCGCCGGTGTAGCTATGAGGGCAGAACGTTCGCTTTTAAAAGAGATCTCTAATCCAAATTTATATAAGTTGCTTTCTAAGCTAATCTATATCATCTCCCACAGAAAGCAACCTTACCATATTATGCATGTGAGATCACACAGCGATCTCCCAGGAGCCATCGCAGAGGGAAACAGGAAAGCGGATGCACTAGCCATGTCTGTGGAAGTTACCAACATACTGGACATCTTTGCTTGTGCAAAGATGTCCCATGCATTCTTATCACCAGAACGTCCCAGCTTTAATAAGAATGTTTAAACTAACAAGAGAACAGGCTTGAGCCATTGTGGCCACCTGCCCAAATTGCCAGTCATATCAATTGCCATGTTTGGGATTTGGGGTCAACCCCAGAGGTTTAAACAGCTGCCAGATATGGCAGACAGATGTAACACATTTTCTAGCCTTTGGAAGATGTATCTGTGGACACATTTTCAGGTGCAGTGTTTGCCTCGGCCCACGCAGGAGAAGCTGCTGAGCACACCATCAAGCATCTTCTCCTCGCGTTTGCCACCCTGCGAGTCCCCAAAGAGTTCAAAACAGACAACAGCCCTGCTTATACCTCCTGAAAGCTAAAAGACTTTTTTAATCAGTGGGGGGTTAAGCATACCACAGACATTCCCCACAATCCCACAGGGCAGTCAGTTGTGGAAAGGACCCACAGCACCATCAAGCGAGTCCTCGATCAACAGCGGGGAGGGACAGAGACCATGTCTCCAGTTGAGAGACTCTGTAAGGCCCTCTATGTGATGAATTTCCTAAATTGTTCCTTTTTGGAGCCAACTCCCCCCGTACTCTGGCACTTCTCAAATTCGACCCAAGCTAAGCTTGATGAGAAGCCACCGGTGTTGATCAAGGATCCAGAAACCCAAAAAATATCAGGGCCTTTTCCATTGATTACCTGGGGGAGGGGATATGCCTGTGTGTCAATACCATCTGGCCCAAAATGGCTTCCAGGGAAATGTATAAATCCATACTTGGGGTGGACAAACACTGCCACCACCACTGATAACAAAGTCTCTTCCAAGTCTAACAAAGCAGGACTACAGGACCAAAAGCGGGCTGCTTGGAGGAGAAGATGCCGCAAAGCAACAAACCAGCAGCAACCAAATCGCCCCACCACAAGATCCCAGGCAAAAGATACAAAACTAGACACAATTATGCAACAACTACCTCATCCCCCATGATCCCCAAATAATCAACCTGCCTAGCCTTACTTACCTCTATATTTACCCTCCTGTTTCTCCTTCCTCCCCTAATACCCTTCTCCAATCCTACTCACCTCATTTCCAATTTTAATTTCAACTGAAATTGATTTTAAGCTCAGTTTAAAATTTTCTACCATCATGCTGCTTCCACCAGCAGTAGATAGAGTGTCCCCACTGTGTAAAGTGATCCTGCTGGCAACATCTACCTCAAATCTCCATCCCAACCCAACAATGAAGACCACCTACCTCGTTGCCATCGTTGCGACTGTGTGGGAAATTCACCCATGGCTTTAAAAATTTTCTTAGACAGTTGAAACTCAAGGGATGGGGGCTTTCCTTAGTTAAAAGCATTTTTTTTATTTTTGTTACTGTTTTTGTTGTGTTGCTTATGTTTTCTTGTCCTATACGTTGTTTTAAAAAAGGCTGTCGGAAAAGCTTTTTTAATAAGTAAAGGGGAGTTGTGGAGGCTGAAAGCCTCTCAGCAAGAGAGTGTGCCTCTCTCCCCTGGAGGTTATGCTCTTCGGCACTCTCTATCTCAATGGTTACAAAAAGTTACTCCCAGCATGCCTCCGTGTTTCATGTAAATTGCCTGTACCCCATTGGCCCTTCTCCCTTTGTACCGCCCCTGAGCCCTCAGATGATTTGTTTGCTGCTCTACCCCACCCCCTGGCTTTCCTATATCAACCCTGCTCCCTCAGACCCCCTTGAGCTAGTTCATCCCTGGACCACTTCAAGGAAAGAAGATTAAAGCTTTTCCTTGGACCACCACATGCGGCTCCCGTCTCTTCTTCCTGCGCTGGCCGAAGTGGAGAGCTCACAGAAGAGCTGAAATCACTCTCTGCCTGGGAGCGAACACGGAGGTGTGCCTGTGCCTCAAGAACATCCTCTCCAGGACACTTCTTCAGAAGGTTGCGGCACTCCACCACCACCCCAGGGCCTGCTGTGACAATTCCCTGTTCCAGGTTCCAGGAATTCAGTGATGTCAAAGATCAACATTTCCAGCTAATGAACTTTCTCCTGAGTCTCAACTACTCTAAAACTATCGTCATTTGTTTCCATTTCCTAAGAGATATTGGACATTATTCTTTTGTTTTCTCATGCTGCGAAACCCTGTGTCAATGACATGATAAAATTTGATAAGTTTTGTTGATTGTAATCAGTCTTTTATGTATCTTATCCTATATCTAATAACCAGTGATAACCTTAATGAGATAATACCCTCACAAGGGTGAGCTGTTTTAACATCAGAACATATGTCCTTTTTAAAATTAACAAAAAGGGTGAGATGTAGACAGGTAGAAGAATTATAAAAGAAAGGCCTTATGAAATCAGGCCTCGCTCGGCTAAAATTGCCAAAGCTGGCCTGTCGTTTCTTCTAAGTGCAGCTAACAAGCAATTTGCAAGTTCCTGTGTAAAGCTATTTTGAGAATGAGAAGTTCATTTAACACAACAATCTATTCTGGGGGTGAAAAATGTACCTCTGTAAACAGTAACATTTGTCCCATGGTAACTGACAAAGGCAAAATGTAAATGTGTCTAGAGAGAGAAAATTTGATAGACATATACAATAGCCCTTACCAAGCAATGAACTGAGTTTCACTGTATTGCTGACCAATTAGGTTTAATACAGTGCCTTCTGATATTTTCTATAAATATGAGCTTTGTGAATAAAGAATTAACTTTCTGCATGAAGAAAATGGAGTCTCGGCTGACTTATTCCAACATATAAGAAATCAGACTTTTGAGTTTTCTTGTAAATTTTTCCCATGATGTTCCAGTAGGCCAAACAGATTGTAAGAAACTCTTGACAAATTGGTACAAAGGTTTTGTTTTATAAGAATATTGTTTTGATTTTAATAATAAAGGACATGAACTCCATATACTGCTGAGGGATTTTAAAATTTATTTTATCATGCTTGTTGATTTCTGTAACAATTTGAATATGATTGGTGAGAGCTGAACCTTGCAAAAGTAAGAACTGGTTATTAAGCTTTATCTAGTCAAAGCGTAATCTGGCAACCACCAGGGTTTCAATTAATTTTCAGGACACTTCTGCAAGGCAATCTGAAGGGGTCAGGATACTCTTAGGTGAGCACTTCATTGTGGACCTCAGTAGGTCCCATGCATTCTAACTCTTCAAACAGCCACTGTATTTCTGACTTGCCCACTCTGGGAACGGAGACCCTGTAGCCATGTGGGTGGATTGCCCTGGTGCATTTTTAACCTCTGTTCCTGCATGGAAATACTTTTTAATGTAATAAAATGCTATGCTAGCACATGGCACTTCTCTCATTCCCATCTGTCTAAACCACAACTTTCAGCTACAACTTTGAACATATTCTCTGTAATCCCCTGCCCAGTTCTCTTCACATCTTCCTTGCCCAGTCTATGTCTCTATGATTAACTGTGGACCTTCTCAAAACATTAAATCTTTTTGCTGTCACGGTACCTGAATCAGCTGATTCTCTTCCCTCTCCCCAGCTTCAAATTGATCCTCACTTCCCCAAAGCTCTGGTCCTTTCCTGTTTTCTGTTGCAGTCTACGTACCCTGTGAGATATAGCAGAGACCCTGAAGAGCCATCTGGCTCAGGGTTCACAGACACCTACTCCCTTGACCCTGCTGTCAGGACCTTGGGGTAATGGTCACAAACTATGTGGTGAGAAAGGACAGGACGCATGAGCAAACCAGTTGTTGAAATGTCTTCCACACAGGTGGTCAGCAGGGGAGAGATTGCTTCCTTCCTTCTTCTGATGAAAAGGAGCTGCCTCAATAATAGCTTTTGAAAGCAAGAGGCATTTCCTTCTCCAGCTTTGCTGCTGGCGTTTTCTGTTCTTGGCTTGGGGTTTCCATCATACCCAGATGCTCCTTTTTGGTGGTGACAGTACTTTCCTTCCATTTGACAAGAAAAGATAAGCAAAGTGAAGTAAGACAATTTTTTTCCACTTTCTTCCATCTGGTATAATTAAATACTTGAGAAAAAGCAGAGTTTACATATTCTTGATCTTGGGGAAGATATATAAATCTCTCCACCAGTTCCCAACTTACTAGCATGCAGTGTTCTGGCTGTGCTACTGTTATGTTGGTTATATCATTAGGGTCCATGACAAAATCTAGTTATTCTTCTCACTTATGTGTGACTTCTGTGTGATGCGTCCTGTGTTTGTACAGATTCCAGATGTTACAAGATAGACACAGTTAAAACTAAACAGCTGCTAGTCAGCCAGCCATCATTCTGTCGTGCTTTTAGGTAGTTAGCATGCTTATGCTGGTAGATTTCACAGAATCTCAGAATAGTGTGAGTTGGAAGGGACCCAGAAGGATCATCAAGTCCAGCTTTTAAGTGGATGGCCCATATGGAGATTGGACCCACAACCCTGGCATTATCAGCACCATGCTCCCACCAACTGATACCTCTGGAAGCCTTTGTAGCAAAGTTCATTTGGGACTGAAAATGAAGAATCTCTAAAATGTCAGTTTAGCTGTTTATCTTGCCAAGAGCTCAGGATCACCTGACTCCTTTCTGCTCTGTTCTCACTGTCTTCTGCAACCAGGCACCTCATGGGTGACCGCAGGAGAGGGGCAGTGTGAGGATGCTGTAGTGGTGCACAGCCAGACACCATGCCTGTCTATAACATATATCAGTTATTTCTCCATGCAGACAGATCTTTCTGAAGCTACTGCTTGTTTCTGAAGATTTATTCATTTCAGCCTAAATGTGCTTTTTCTGTCTTCTAGTGATATGTGTTACTTTTATTTTTCCAATTATATGAGAGAGAAACTGTTTCTTCCAGCCAATGAAGAAAGGAGAAAGAAAAGTGATTTCAGTCCATCTCACTTTTACTAACCAAAATAAATGTAAATGAACCAAAATTGTTTTATTCCATGCTAATCTGAAACATAATTTTGAAGTCCTTGTAAAGATACAAAGAGAAACTATGAGGGCAGATTTCTTTCATTTCAGAGACCAGTAGTTCAGGTGCTTCCCAGGAGGGTGGAAAAGCTGATTTCACTTTGTGCTTCTGACTGGAGGACTAGAGCCAGTGGCTCCCATGGCGGCTCTTTAACCACGGAGCTCTGGTAGCTCTGCAATGAATGCTTTTGCTGCTGCTGTCACTGCTGTTGTCCTCCAGTGGACATGATCTCTCCACTGCTTGCACTTCTCAAACTGAAGCTGTCATCCTTCTGTCTGCCAGGTTCTCCACCTGATGATCTCAATTTCCTAGGTTTTTTGGGGTGAGCTTGTGGAATTGACTATTTTTCCTTCGATTCATTTTGAATTGTGGTCTTTTGGCTTCTGATTTTTTGTTTATTCACTTTCCCCCCACCAGTAAACCCCCGCAAACATACATCTGACTTCCCAAACAGACCATAGTATGAAAGTTTTCTGTATTGGTAAGAAAATGTTTCTAAGTCAGTGGGCCAGGGATTTCTCAGGGGCCAGAGAGATTTTCTGAGCTCAAGATAATTTTGAAACAACATCAATTCAGCCTTTGCAGAAGAATTTACTTTAACCCGGAGAAAATTACTTAGGACTATTTAGCTGACATGTATGAAAAATCTAATAATGGGGACATAAAACAGGACATGGCCACAAATTTGGACAAATAGAAATAGGACAATCTTTTCTTAGCATTTTCAACAGTACAGAGTCCATGAGCAGAATAAGAGCACTGTTATGCCCTATTAACAGATACTGTAGTGCAAAAAGGTTTCTGGTGAGAAGCTTCATGTTTACAGTTGCAGTAACATATTCCTTTTCTTTTTTCTTTCTAGTTCTCTCTGCTATTCTTTCATCTCCAATAATCAATTTTTTCCTCTCAAATTTAGGGAGAATAACTATTTCTGATTAATAGGCCAGTGTAGCAATGAAAAATTAAAATTTTCAAGCCCTTCTTTATTGGTATGAGAAGTTGCTTAAAATACAGGCATCTTTCCTAAACTTAAGGAGCTGGGCTGTTCATAACCAAAGGAAAGCAGCAGATACCTCCAAATGGGGATTTATCCCTTTAAGGTGTCTAAAGAAGGTGGTGGGATGAACTCTGTAGGGTTTCCTGTCTTTCTCCATTGACATGAACAAAGCCCAAGTGATTTGTTTAGATAAATACTTACTTTTCACACAGCAAGAATAATCCTAGGCTCAAATAATTTTATTTCTTGAAAAATGTATTGAAAATTTAAAGTGGTGGCTCTACTCCTGCCCCTTCCCTCGCTGCTGCTTGGTGTCTGTGAAGGGAATATATGCTACAGTGCTAGCAATTCCCATCCTTTGTGTGTACTGAGGATATGCCTTGGGCCTAAGTAATGACAGCCCTCAGACCTGTGATGACTTGAAAAATCACACACCGGTGCTATCTACCCTCCAGCCAGCATGGGACGAGTGATGCATTATAAATACAGATCCTTTACCAGTGCAGAGATTAAAGAAGCAAGAAAGAAGTTTCTTAATCCCTGCCTCGAGCAGTTTAAAACCTCCTTCTTGCTTGGGGTCCTACATAAATCAGAAGACTGGCTATATTCTGCAAATAAATCTTCCTTGATATTTACTTTTCGCATAACTTCTCTGTAACAAATTCTGAATTCCCCACAAAATATGTTAATAAAATGTCAACCATTTTATAATTTAGTAGCATCATAGTAATAATACTTTATTCAGTTATGTGTGTCTCTTTCAGGCAACATTTGACATACTGATTGCATGTAAAAAGTAAAATTAATATCTTAATGTATCATTTAGTCTTTTTCCTAATACCAAAACCCACTAAATATAAACCATCTGTACAATAGTTAATCATGCATGAGTGCAAACCAAATGCAGATTAAATCAGCCTGAAAAAAGTGTCTCCCAAGTAATTTCCACATGCATTTGAGGAAAATAATTTTTAAAAATTTAAGTATAAGAATTATTTCTGCTAGAGTTAATAATCATAGTAATGGCAGAGGACGCTTAGTACTGAGCATTGCAATAGGATTAAAGAACACACCTTTCTTTTTTTTCTGAAAGAATAGGAACAACCAAAAGAAAAGGCAGTGATTAATTTATAAAGCATATTTTGCTCATATAGAAAATCTTCCGTTTAAGGATGTGTGATGCTACTTGACAGACTATCATGAATTAAACCTTACAAACAGTCAGAGGAGGGCTGGTAACAAACATGTCACCTCTAAAATTGTGTATCAAGGCAACCTGCCATTGTGAAAACATTGAAACACAGTGCCACGGGTTTCAACAAAGACACCAGAAAACAGTTTTGCATATGAGCTGTTGAACACTATTTCAGAGCTGCTCTATCACCGTGTTGCCCATGACTGTGCTGTACCCCACACATCAATCCCTGCCCTGTTCTTGCTGCTGGGGACAGTTATAGGCAAAACTTGTGCTGAAATGCAAAGCCCTGACTCAAGTTGCCCTGTTGTCTTCAGCTTTAAATCAAGAAAATTCTAGTGCTCACACTGATGATCCAGAGTTTGAACTATTTCAGATTTGGCTCAATTTGTCCACACAAGTGCAATCACAGCTGTCTGGCAGGCATGTTTACAGTCACCTCAGAACCCCAAACAGCCCTCCAGACTGTTCACACTCCTGCTGTGAGGAGTTATCCTTTTTTATCCATGCTCAGATAATCCAGAGCCACTGACTTCTGATGTTAACTAGCTATAAAGACTTTGATATTTGGTTTTAAACCAGACCAACTGAACAGATGTTTAATTAAACAACAGACAAGGTGTTGTTTGCCAGCACTTTAATAATCCCAGCCTTCTGTTTTCAGTTGCATGAACTTTTTCTGCCATGAACTTAACCTGTCACAATTGTCTTTCAGTGAATATATTTGCTGATGCCAGAAGCAGAAGGAGTTCACAAATCAGGATTTTGACAGGTTGCAGGCTGGGTCTCATTCTCACCTACACCTTGGTGCCTCAGGGGACGTGCTGTCTTCTCCAGCTGAAGTGCACAGGTATGCTTTTGCTTGCTTCCCTCACTCAGCTCTGTTCATTCCCAGCTGCGACGCTTGGCTGCCTGGAACCCAGGTAAGACCTCTTCAGTATTTAATTTTCCTGTTAAGCATGGAACCAAAGTATGTTGAGTTTTTTCTAGTCCTTTTTTCTCCATTAAAGGTAGTCAGGTGTAGAGAGTATCACTGGTATTACCTGTCACAGTGTTAGGGTAGGAATTGGATGTGTACCTGCTAAGATCGCTCACCTTGGGCACCTGTATTTCACTACAGTGCTGTTGCAGTGGTTGCAGCTTAAATAATCTCCGAGTCTGTCCATTATTCTGACAGAGTATAAGATTTAAAGTCCAGCACAGTGTGGAAAGGTAAGTTGAAAGGATAGTACAGAAGGCAATCTCTCCCGATGGATTGCAGCTGTACTAATTATTGAGGTGTGGAAACATCTCTGCCTGCCCAATGAGTTTGGGTTATAAAAGAGTGGGTTAGCTGGCCAGTAGTTACAATTGCAGTTTGAGTTAGAACTTGAGACTGAGAGTCTGCTGCAGCTTGGGATGGAGTCTGCTGGCTGTGCTGTGAGGAGGTAAGAGACATGCAGCCGTGCAAGGGACAGAGAAGGTAAGAAGATGTTGTGTGAGGGACAATCAGGGTTAGGCGGCTAGGAAAGGGACAGGCTGGGGTTTAGCCTGTCATGCAGAAAGGAAAGAAGGAGTCAGAGCTGTGTGAAGCTGCCTGTAAGAAAAGGAGTCAGTACTGTGTGAAACTGCCTATGAGGGAAGGAGTCAGAGTCGTTGGAAAGAAGTACACTGAAAGAAGGTGTGAAAAGTTTTCTAATAAAGGACTGTTGCTGATGCCAGTCCAGTCTATCTCAACATAATCACTACAGCACAGGAGGAAAATATTTGCTCAATTTTGCCTTGGACAGTGGATCTATGGCCAGGTCTTTCTCTAGCCAGTGAGCCAGGCACAGCTGCATGGATGCTCACTAGCATCATCTCCCTGTCGCATGCCAGGCTCTCTGGTTGTGGCAGGTGAGAGTTAGCTGCAGCAGCATGGAAGCCTGGTGACCCTTGCTAGCTTTCCCTGCCTGTGGTTGCTGAAGAACTCATCTAGGTACAGCTGTTGTGTCGTGTGCTGTATAGAGCTGGATGCACAAAGCCCATATGGAGTCTATAACATCTGAAGTGCTTTTGTTTATGTTCCCACTGCTCTCTGGGGGTATTTCATTTAAGCTCACTCAGTACAGTGATGGCTGTGTGAAGGTGAGGAACAAGAACACAGCTGGGAAGTGGTGCTTGAGGCATGCTCATACAGGGATGCCCCAGCAGCTGGAACTGTTTCAGGGCACATCAGCCTCACTGGTTCCTACATGTGGAGAGAGAGGTGGAAGATGCAAAGATGGGGGCAGGTTTGGTTTGGCAGTTCTACTTGATGGCAGGATGCTGGATTATCTGTTATACCCATGGCTGCCTTTTGTTTTTCCAACAGAAGTTTTGTGTTGACAAGTCTCACTTTCCTCCAGGTAAATAGGAAGGATGCCACAATCAACCTCTCTTGGACTCATGCTGAGTTTCCCCTGTACAAGTTTTTTGCATTGATGCTGACATTATCTGGTTTTCTTCACTACACCTTAAGATGCACTTATATCAGGTCTCTGACAAAAATCATAGTACCTGACATCAGGCATTTCTTTATGTAGCATCTTCATTAGGACCTCTGACTATGTCTTAAGTTAATGAAAACAAACAAGAACCTCCAGCGAAAGAGCTAGATCTCTGCAAACACCCCTGCTGAATCCACTTAAAATTAAGTTGTTGGTTTTTTTTAAATACTACAGTATTTTAGCTGATAGTATTCTGGTTATATTTTACACCAAGTGTGAATATGTTTTCGCGGTCTTCTCTGAAAGCCTTTGTGAAGTGCTCCTCTGCTTTCATCCCAGTTTCAGTGCTGAAATTTCCGTGAGATTTTTTTTCCTACAACTAGATCAAAGCCAGGGTTTCCTTTTAGTCTTTATATTTTTATTACGTCTCTGTCACTTTACTAAAGGCTGGTTCTATGTACACCTGTGTGCCCTGGTGAGAGAGAGAGCACCAAGTGATGGACCAGTTTTTCTCTTGCAGCAATACCAATCACAGTTTGATGGGGAGGCATGAGGCTGGGGCTGGCCATCCTGTTACACCTCAGTAAGTACAGATGCTACAGTGACTCAGACCAATTTTGAAATATTATCGTGTGATTTATGCACCTTTCCAAGACTTTGTTAAAGTGCTTATTTTAAGAAAATGCTATTGAGAAACATGTGACAGTGAATCCTTATTCCCTACTCACCTGGCAGCGAGGGACCTACAAGTGATGGAAACTTTTAAGTACAAAGAAAACATAAATGTTGTAATTGAGTCTGATTCAGGCCCTGAAAGAGGCAGTCAACATCTGCTAATGAATAATGAGCATGGATTTCTATAACTAAAAAGAGCAGGCTAACTAAACATAGGCACTTCTTTACATCTAAAGAGTCAAGTGTCACTCATCATCTGAATTATAGCCTGAGCCGTAGACTGAAATCTGGCTATAAAATGCTGTGTTTTTACTGTTGTAGTTGTATTTCTGGTGTTCTGTGGAGACTTCAGGTATCAGTTGTTGGGATTTTTTAACTGCACCTTTTCTAACAAGTTGAGCCAAGTAAAGCTGAATGGATGTAGCCTCCAAGGTACCCATTCCTTTTCAGAGTTTCAGGACAGAACTTGTTTAAAAGGAAAAGCCCTGTAAGGGATGTCTTAATATAATGGAGAAGATACTGAAAGCTGTTTTTATGCAAAACAAACAAGAAGTCCTGCAATTATTCAGAGAATTCAGAATTACTCTTTTTATTTATTAATGACCACTCTATGGTGTCTGAGAGGGTTCTGACACTGGACTAGGGATTCATTGCAAATTAAAAGAAAATCTGAGGGACGCCTGATGTCAATCCTGATCTCATTTCCACCATTATAACTTGGAAATAAACAGAAACAAGTGGAATTAATTCAAATCTGTCTCTGTTCAGAGTCAATTGAAATGCCCACTGTTCTTTGGGTATGTCAGGGTGAGAAGCATAATAAATTATTGCTCATGGCAGATTGGCGTTTTTACTCGAAAGTAATGTGCTGAAAAATTAACTTTTAGGATAGATTTGCAATATGCTAGCTGTATTTTTTATGATTATTTTGCAGCAGGTCTGTTCATTACTGAAGTTCTTTAAAAAACTTATAACTAAGGACAAAAGGGGTACAGGCAAAGGCTAATTGAGTTTTCTGCTTGTGTTGGGATTTAACTGATTTTGTCTGGAGAATACTGCTATATATACAAAACTACTTAATCTTTCTCCGATCTTCTTTTTTATGCCCAGTGCTGATGAGACCCCAGCATGCACAGCATGACTGTGATGCTGGGTCCTGCCACCCAGCCCTTGGGGACCTTCTCCAGGGCCGCAGCAAGCAACTGACAGCCTCGTCAACCTGTGGGATGAATAGCCCTCAGAAGTACTGCATTATAGGCTACTTAGAGGTTGGTTTGCTCTTTCTTTTTTAATAAACTGAACTCTTCTTGCTAACCATATTCTCACTCTTCCTACTAACCATATTCTCATCTGTGTAGGGAATCTGCCCAGACTAGGAAGTTCCTGTGGGAGTTACCTGAATAATTATCACACAGTGTGACACTAAGTCTGGTGGAAGGCTGTGCCTCACTGCAGCACATATGGAGGGTTTGGCAGCAAACAGCCTCCACAGCAATGTGCATCTTCTCAAGGGTGAGAAACACCCCTGAGGTGCACAAGGATTGAGCACAGGGATTTCTGAAGGAGCTTTTCTTCGCAAGTCTTCTTCCCACTCAGCCCCCAGAGGTGAAGCCCACAGTCTGTGTGTGTGAGTGCAGAGGGAGTGGCGCCCCACAGGCTGCAGAACCTTCTCCAGAGGACATGTCTCTATGGTGTTGAGACCTGAGACAGCCTGTTAAGAGATTCACACCATAAGCTCGTCTCTCTTTTTATCTGAAATGAGGCCAGTGTTGCTGAAAGCAGAAAGCTGTCTCGGAAAAGGGAAGAACTAATGCTGTGGTCCAGGCTTTGGCCATGTGGGTGGGTCAGCAGATCCAAAATGTGGCTGACTGGAGGGATGCTTCTCACTCCCTGGCTGCAGTGATGAAGGGGAGCTACCGGGTATATGGCAGGTGTGCAGAAATAAGGATTCAGCTGTTGTACATCCTGGAGGAGTTGGCCCCACTGAGCTAATAAATTGTCACAAATAGAAATATTGTCACTAAATAACAGCCTAGGCTGAAGAGAAAGTTAAAACACAGCTTAATTTATAAGCAAATTAAAATAATTACAGTTTATGACCTTCTACCTTGATGTTGTGACACATTTGCAGAGTAAAGTATGGACACAGAACCAAGCACTGCTCCAAGTCGTGCATTGTATCCACAATTTTCCACAAAATGTAAATATCTCTTTCCTTTGCTGAAATAGCCTGAATCATCTTTCTGGCCCTGAGGCTGGATGATTGCCTTTTATTCTTGCTTTTTAGGAGGAGATCAGAAAGCAGTAAAAAATTAATATTTTCACTTGCCTGTACTCACCCTTTAAATTATGTAAATACAGACTCATGAAAAGGAGCAGCAATAATCCCTGTGATTTAATGCTGTTTCAACATATCTTGACCCCTGGTGGCTGTCTCCTGAAGAGGGTGAAAGCTGCAAACTGCCACTTTGCAAAGCTTGAGAGAGAGATGCTCTGGCAATGTGTTCTGTTCCATCAGCTTGCCTTGAAAGTATTGTCACCTGCAATGCATCAGAGTCCCGCTTCACTTTCAATTTGCTTTCTCACCAGCACATTTTGAATTCTTTGCTGGAGGCAGACCAGGAAGTTTTACATCTTGCATCTTGTAAACCAAAGTTCTTCCTCTCCCAGGTCCCCTCCTGATGACCTTCATAAGAGCAAACCTTACACATGAAAATGGGTATTAGTCAATGAGGCAAGCTACCAAGAGCCAGGATTTAGCTGGGATTCAGATGGGGAAAAAATAGAATTCAACTGCTTTGTGTTCGGAAAGCAGCACTACAAATCATTTTAGTTTTTAATATGTCTTATTGTTTTTAAAATGTAGGTAAAATAGGTTCTAGCTCAATGATTGAGTTTACTACTTACATGTGTTTTGAAAGGAAAAGACGGGGCACTCAGTGTTGAGGAGAGTATAAAGCTGCACAATTCAGAGGCAAATCTGATCTTCCAGACATGGACATGCACGTGCTTGTCCTTCAGAGCAGATTTTTATGGAGCAACCTTAAATATAAATTGCCTTGGTGTCATATTGTATGTCTATATAAACCAGAGTGTGAGTGTGCGCTTCCAACTGCTTCAACCATCTGAGGTATCCTTACCCGAGCTTTGTGAAATGACACGACAGAGTATTTTTTTATTTCTCTCTCATCTTCTAAAATGTGCATTCATACAGTTGTCAAGTGTAGTATAGAATGGCTGAATATTATACATAATTACCATGTTTAAAATACATTAATTATACCCTACCTGTAAATCTATATATCTTCATTTATTTAAATGCAAATAATTCCCAGGTGATTTCATAATGCAGAGATGTTAAAACCACTCCAAATTTTTCTCTGTGGATCCTAAGTGTGCCAAGTGGGGTGCCTCTCCACCCATCTCCTTCTGAGCCATTCCATCATCCCAGCCATGAGCACTGAACTCATGCCTCCTCCTTCAGCTCCCTCTGGAGTGCTGTGTCATCCCTTCTTCTTCCTGCCACTGTCCCCACCAGCCAGGTGCACAGCTTGGGCATCACCTTCTACTGTGGCTTGTTCCTACATCCTCACACTCAGGCTCTGCCCAAAACTCCTGGAGTCAGTCTGCTCAGTGCCTCCACCCCTGCTGAACACTTCCCTGGACTCTGCTGGCTGTGGTGGCTGCTCAGGCTCTCCACATGGCTCAGCACAGGCCATCTCCCAGCCCAGCGTGTTAACCTTGTCACCTGTCCTTGGTCTCCTGCTCAATCCCCATCCTATGACCTTAAACAGGAACTCCTTGCCCTCACTATTAAAGCCTCTCATTCAGAACTGAGATATTGGTTCATCATTACTACCTTCATCTTCTGCTTGTAACATTTTTAAACAAGACCCTTGTATGCTACCGATATCCTGATTTTCCTCCTTTGCATTGGTTTTAAACTTTCCCAGTTTCCTTATGCTTCAAACGACACTGACAGTCATCAGGGTAGTGGTGTCATCCCAAACCAAATAGTTACCTTGTATCTGGTCTTACTGAGATCCCTTCTCCATAACTGAAAAAGTGTGATTTTTATATAGTACCTGGAGAAGACCATGACCAACACTTACTATGTGCATGCTTTGTGCATATGATGGTTGTCTTGGGCTTGTGTATTAAAAACCTGAGTGATTAAAAAGCACAGGCATCCAAGGCAACAAGATAGGTTCAAGCATTACAATGGCATAAATATATGTACATCCACCTAATTTTTAGTAAAGAATACAAATTAAGATTTTATTCTGCTCATTTTATTTTCTAGGCTGAAGAGAAGTGCTTTCTCTGTGATTCCAGAGACCCATATAATCCCTATACCCAGCAAAACAGTCACATGGTCGAAAATGTTATCACAACGTTTGAGCCTGAAAGGAAAAAGAAGTGGTGGCAGTCAGAAAATGGTAAATTTCTTAGAGAAAATACTACTGCAAAATGTTACTGTGAGATTTCTTTATGTAATTGGCTTTCACAAGGTTGCCTTCATGAAGAGATGAAAAAAACCTGCATCTGTTCTTTGATTAGGTAATACTGAGTGATTTAAACCCATTTGTGTGTATCAAGATAAGATTTCAGAAAGTCTGTTTTTCTATGGACAAGTTTTAAACTCAGCACCTCCAAGAGCTGACCAGAGGACCTGTGGCAATGCTGGGTTATATGTGAAAGCCATATATTCCATAGGGTGTCTGCCCTGTCAGAGAATTTTCATTTGGGGCAAAATACGCATTTGACTACAGGTGTGATGCAAAGACAGTGTGTAAAATACAAATACCCATTTTAAAAGAATTATTTTTAAAGCACTAATAGTTTGGGGAAAAATAAATAAAGTTCAGCTATCAGGTCCCTTATTCTGATACTCCCAAGTTCCTTTTCTGCAAGGCTGTTCTGGATCTGTTCATCCCTCAGCCCATACTGATGCTGGGGGTTGTCCTAACCCAGGTGCAGCACCTTGCACTTGGCCTTGACAAATCTCATCAGGCTGCCATGGGCCCACATCTTGAGCTTTTCTAGGTCCGTCTGGATTGTCACTGATCCTTCACATGTGTCAACAGCCCCACTAGGCTTGGCATCCTCTGCAGTTTGCTGAGGATGTGTGTGATCCCAGAACTGATGAAGATAGTACCCTTACAGCTTCTCTAGGAAGACATGCTAGGAGGAATAGCCTTTACTTTGTCTTATTTGACATACAGTGATTGTGTGAAAAACATTTGACTGGTTGGAAATTAAGGCATAGAAAAATAAGATAATATGTTACCTCAATTTTAAGTATCCATCTGAAAATCCATAAGCCTTGTTTTTCTCAGGGAGTTTAGCAAGGATCTGTCACTGGCTTTGGACACCACTGCCAACTGTGAGAGGAGTTTTCCTTGTTCTCCCTATCTTTCTTCTGGGATGAGGTCTCATGCACAGCCTGGTCAGCAGGACTCCTGAATGGTGCATGCAGATGTGAACAATGGGGATATCAGCTGAGCTCCTGGAATTCTCTACAGAGAATGTGTGACTTCCAGAGTCTTTTTCCATATTTGTTGCAGTTTTGGAAGATGCCTGGTGCAGTAGCTCTGCTCAAGACAAATTTCACATCTGGAAGTATAGAAGGGTTTAACAGTTCTGTTTAGCATGAAGAAAACACCTCGTTTTATTAATTCTCTTTTTATTTCTTAGCAATAAGTAAATTATTTGAGTGGATTTTAAAAAATAAACCCAACTGGATATAGAAACACACAAACCCAGAACCCTACTATGACCATCATTTACAGCCTGAATTGTGTGAGCAGGACCTTCAGCCACCTCCTGCAGTGTCAGTGACATGCAGCATTGCAGGTGACAGTGCCAGGAAGGCAGCACATCGTATTGCCTCAGAGAGAGCAGTCCAGCTGTGTGAGTTTAGGTGCACAGGGGATGCCCTAAAGGGTCTAGCTGCTCTGCTGGAAAAGGCATCTTTAGATCCCCCTTGGGAAAACTGTCTCAGCAACTTCTTCAATGTACACATTGTGCACTTAATTTCCATTCTCTTTTCAGGCATTGACCATGTCAGCATTAGATTGGACCTAGAAACTTTATTCCAGTTCAGCCACCTTATCCTGACCTTTAAGGTACGTCTTTTACCAGAGCTTTTATGTAATGTTATACACTAATTACTTAACCACAGGAATAAATTGCTTAGAGAGGCAATGAAAGCTCCATCTTTAGAGGTTTGTAAGAACAGGTTAGATAAACACCTGTCAAGTATGGTTAAATTATAGTTGATCCTGCCTCAGGGGAGGAGGATAGACTGAACTGCTTCCTATCCATGTGCCTTCTGGTCCTATTTTCTACTAGTCCAAGAATTAAAACTGAAAAAATACTTTGCAAAATTAAACTCTAAAAATGTACGACATATCTGAACTGCAGCTGCTCTTTCAATTTAATTCAGTTCATGTGTATCTATTATGATCCAGACGATTACAAATTTTTTTTGTACAAGATTCCTTTATCGTTAGGGTAAACTTCCTTATATAAAGAAATCACATATCTATGTGAAATGTTACCTTTCCCTTTTGCTAGAGAGAGGTTCTAATGAGCTTTTTCAGAGACCCCTGTAACCAGCACAGTACCTGTAATGAGACTATAAGCTCTCAAATACAAAATTTTAGCATCCTCCAAAGAGGAATATCAATATAGCAACCCCTGAGGTGTCTTATTAATGCCTGCTTAGAGAATTCTTGAAATGTTTCTTGCAGACATTTCGGCCTGCAGCAATGCTGGTTGAACGCTCTACTGATTTTGGTCAGACCTGGAAAGTGTTTAGGTATTTTGCACATGATTGTGCAGCTTCTTTTCCCAACATCTCTTCTGGTCCAGCAAAAAGTGTTGGAGATGTTGTTTGTGATTCAAGATATTCAGACATCGAGCCCTCCACTGAAGGCGAGGTACTGTCAAGTGTCTGTTTGTATGAGTTCAAATCATTTGTGGAACTGAAGATCTCTGCTCTGTGTCTGCAAAAAGCAGAGGCCTGTCCTCTGATCCCTTTGGTGGCTGCTCATCCCATCTCTAGAGCTTTATTGATTTTGTTTTGCAGGTTGTTTTAAAAGCTTTGGATCCCAGCTTTGAAATAGAAAACCCATATGTGCCATATATCCAAGGTATGGACACTACATATTTTGTCCGGAGACACTTTGCTGGCATTGTTCGTTTTGTACATTGAAAAGGTCAACAGCTCAGCTGGTGTAAGTCAATGATATTGAAAATTAGGTACCTAGAGATCTTAGGGAGACATTATATTAATAAATGAAATGGGCCAGTCTTGTTCTCTAGCCCTGGGGACAAACAGCAAAGCTCTGCAGAGCACATCCACAAAGCTAAACTGTCTTTCCCTCTGGATTCAGGCCCAATCCATACTGCTTTCTGAGAGCAGTCCCACAGGTACACATGAACCCATGAAGACAGTGGCTGGGAAAATGGAGAGCCATACCAAGTAGGATGCTAACACTTACGCAGCTGGGTGCCAGGAGTGGGTCCCTGCAGTGCCACTGTAGGCATTACTGATCTTGGCCAATAGTGGATAATTTCCATTATTTCTTCACTATGGGAAAATTCTTGGATGACTGATTCAAGGTGAAGATTTCATACTGTTCATTTTAGACTGAACTTGGACTCCTGATCTCTCTTCTTTCCTTCCAGATCTCATTACATTGACAAACCTAAGGATCAATTTTACTAAACTCCACACCCTTGGAGATGCTCTGCTTGGGAGGAGGCACAGGGATCCCCTTGAGAAGTACTACTATGCCATCTATGAGATGGTTGTGCGGGGCAGCTGTTTCTGCAATGGCCATGCCAGCCAGTGTGATTCTGTGCAGAACTTACGGGGAGATGTTTTCCATCAGTCTGGGATGGTGCGTCCTTAATGCAGTCTCCAAAAAGGGGACTCTCAATTTGTATTTTGTGAGTAGGAAGAGATGGAGGGAGGGAGCAGAAGGAAGATCTCTGATAATCTTTGATTGACTATTTGCAACTGCTAGTTGTTAAATGTTTCAATGCAGACTCTTCCTTTAAAACCCTGGGTTGGAATGCACAGAAACTGTCTTTGTAGGCACTACTGTGGTGTTTAAAAAGCAACTGGGACAAGAACTGTTGATAATAGCAGCAAAATTCCAGAGCTGTAATGGCGCAAATGTAATGCAGTAAGTAGCCTATGGCATGTGCAGACTTGAATGGCCACTTGTTGGGTGCATTCCACACTCCAGCTGAGCCTGGAGGCTCTGCAGCAGGAGAGGAGGCATTGGCACAAAGAATAGTTGATAATGCAAAGCTAACCCATGAAAAATGGATTATTAAAAATGCCTGGAATGTGATTGCAAGTTCTTTCCCTCTAGGAACAGGAGCTTTTTCTCCTGGAAAATACGTATCTCAATATGAAGATATGTAGGGAGAGAGATAATCTAAAATGTTGAAGTCTCCTTTGATACCTCTAAAAGTAATTTTTTTCTAAATGTTTCTCAGTGGCTTTAGAACTATTTGGTTAAAGTCTGCAGGTATTCTCCAGACCTCTTACTCAAATAATTGAAAATTATGTCAGCTGAGGGAGCCAAAGAGCTTCAAATTTTCCTGATCTTGCTGACATACTTTAAGCAAATATCTCTCCCTCTCCTCTCCTCTTTTGTCACCTTATCTCCTCTGTTCTCACCACGTTACAGGTCCATGGGAGATGTATCTGCCACCATAATACCGAAGGTTTGTCTTGTGAAAGATGTAAAGATTTCTACAATGATGCTCCCTGGAGGCCAGCTGAAGGGACACAAGATAATGCTTGCAAACGTAACTCAAACATGATATTTTCCTTTCTAATAGCCAGGAGTGGGTGTGGCATAATCCTAGTCCAAGCCATAATGGGATGGCCAGGTTTCTGGGGGGGAGACTTTTCCATGCCTCATCCAGAAAAACAGATTCCTGCATCCATAGGTGCTGTGTTATCGTACAAGAGGAAGAGCTGTTTCATGTTCTTATTCTTCATACAGAGAAAAAAAACAATAAAGAGGGGGAAAAGCAGCTAATGCAAAAAAGATCATTCATTGGTTTGCACAGTGGTTTTTGCATGAGCAAAAGACTTTAGACAAGGCTGAATTATTTATTTCCACAATAATGGGTAATGTAGTATATACAAGAATAATATATTAGGGTCTGCAAAAAATGTTCAGCTAGAGATTTCTTCAGGAGAGAAGTGTTCCCCACTGCATATCATGCATACTCACCTGCATTTCAAAGTTTAGGATAAAGTTCTGTATGAAGACTCCAATTTTTTTTCGCCCAGCTGTAACACACAAGCCCTGGGAATAATCTTGCTGGGCACTGAAATCATACAAGTAACCAGTAACCCTGTATTAAGTGTAGACAGCAGTGTGGCCAGACCACAATATTTCCATGGTATGAAATACCCCACTGCTTGTTCTGGTTTCAGGTTGTAACTGCAACAGCCACTCCAGCAGATGCCACTTTGACATGGCTGTGTACCAGGCCAGCGGCGGGGTCAGCGGTGGCGTTTGTGAGGACTGTCAGGACAACACCACTGGCCAGCACTGTGACAAGTGCAAACCCTCCTTTTACCAGGATCCACGCAAAGTCATCTCAGATCCTCAGGCGTGCCTCCGTAAGCTTCCCTCTGTAACTTCTGTAAGAATGACTCAAAACAGGGTTGTTCTGGTTCTCTTTGCTCTGAGCCCTATGGCCATCCCCATGCTTAAATGTCCCCGTGGTTGTAAAAATGTTACCAAACCTACCGAATCCAAACTTCCTTACTAAGTAGCTGCATGACAGTGTCCTCCAACCAGCGTTGTAAAAAGAGCTGCATATTCCAACTCCTTGCTAAACAGAGCTTAGAAATCCAGCAAAGCTATCATTTTTCTTGAACAAGGTCAATGTAAATATGAATAGCAGTAGTGGTGTTGCTTCTGTGACCTTCAGCGATTACAGAAGAGGCTCCAAAATGATGGCAAGAGTAAAAAACTTTTGCTAAGTATCTGCCATATGCAAGAAAAATAATCTTTCAGACATGAAAGCTCTTCTGAAAGAAGACCTAAATTCATTATTAACATAGCATGGAGAAAATGCCCTGAGTGTTATTTAATTGTAGCAATTGATTGGCGTGAAAAGTCCTTAAGGAGCCAAGGGCAGGTTACCGGCAGCTCTATAATTGCATTTTCATGCTTACATCTCCATGTGCTTTGTTTGTGTGTCTCCTTGGCCCTGCCTGTAGCATGCAGCTGTGACCCAGAGGGGACCTTGCCCGGGGCCGTGTGCGAGAGCCGCACGGATGCTACGCTGGGGACGGTCGCGGGCCGGTGCCCTTGCAAGGACAACGTGGAGGGCGCTCGCTGCGACAAATGCAGGGCAAACTACTACGGGCTGAGCAGCAGCGACCCCCTGGGCTGCCAGCGTATGTAATCCACCTCTTCTAGTCTCCTTTCCAAAGCAATTTCAAGGCATGGAGGTAGTTGAATGCACAGATCCACGTGCTAATGCTCTGCTTGAGTCACAAAGTTGCCTACTGTAATTTAATGTCAACAAAATTCAAGGTTTCTGGTGAAGCATCCAAGGCTGAAACAATGCAAAATCAGTTTCAGAATGTGTAGTATAATATAACACAACACATCATACTATTGTTAATAGAAGGGCTATTAAATATGCAACTTAATTGAAAAGGGATACTGAGATGACAGGAGCTGCTGCCTTGCCAAAAGAACGTCCAGCCAAGCATTCCTCTGAGAAAGGCTTAGTGAAAACCCATCCCACCCCTGCCCACGTGCACTGTGGGTTTGTGAGCAAGTTATGCCCACACCAGGTGCTCAGCCACACACCAGGACTGCAGTGCAGATCAGCACACAGCACTTGGCAAACACTGCAGGGGCCTTCTGCCAGTGCCTCTGCTCCCCCCAGAGAGGGACCCATCGAGGAAATTGTCCATTTCCGAGGGCAGTCTGGGGGCTGGAGGGTGCCAGGGCACATTCATCTGCAGACTGTCTCTGTGGAGGATGGAGACTGCCTGTCATGCTGATGCCACATCTAACATAAATGCCAGTCCTGCTGCCATCAGTGGGGCCTGCAGAGGTAACTGCACTTTTCTGTCCCTGCAGCCTGCAACTGCCATCCCTTGGGCAGTTTGCCCTTCTCCATCTGTGATCCTGCCACGGGAGAATGCCTTTGCCAGAGGTTCACCACTGGGCAACGCTGTGAAAAATGCCTTGTACGTACTCAGTTTCTGGTTTCGCTTCTGCATGTGGTTTTGGAAGTCTCCCCACCCACCTCACACCTTTTCATTTCCAGAAAAGTAAACAATTAGTCAAAATTCAAAATAATTTTATAGCTGTATGCTCCCATTTTGCATTGACACGTCTGCTTCTCTTTCACTGCTCCCAAATATTTGTGCAGTCAAATTGCAGGGGGAGAAGCACTCCCAGGAAGAAAAGGAAATGCAAAATTATGTCCTTGATCCATCTTTGCTGTTTACAGAGCAATTTGCTTATACAAGTGGGTAAATATCTGACTCTTGCAGGGGCTGAGCACCCCTGCTATCCAATAAGAGAAGCAATCTCCCATGGCCAAGCACAGTAGTGCTCCAGAGTATTGTTCATCCAGCAGAACAAGTTTTGTTTTGCTTTGCATACTTAAATATTTGCCATGAAAGAACCTTTTTTTTTATACCAGGCAGGATACTGGGGTCTTGGCAACAGCTTGTATGGCTGTTCTCCATGTGACTGTGATATTGGTGGATCCCAGAATAACTTGTAAGTTAAAGATCTTCAAGTTCTTTCCTGGTTTTAATTTTTATAAACCCTTAGGCTAGATTTTTTGGTTAGGTTAATATAGTCACAGTACAGATAAGAAAATAGAATGTAGATTGAATTTCATCATATACAAACAGTGAAAAGCTGGGTGGAGATCTTGGAAATTTATTTATGGTAAGGGGATTTACCTATTTCCTTTGAAACCAACCTTGAATCAGGTTGAGCCAAGATGTGTTTAATATGAAATATAAAACGTATGCCTTGAGAGAACCAGAGGCCCTAATATTATTAGAAATCAGAAGTAAGTTAGAGGTGACATTTTTAACTTAGCTTCCTACATCTACCTTAAATGGTAGATATTTTTTTTTCTGGCTCCTATTTAAAATGTATAATTTTAGAAGCAAGGTTAGTTTCAGTTGGACTCCTCCAAAAATCTGTTGGACAGGGATCTCCACTACTGCTGTTATATTTCAGACAGAGGAGCACACAGTCCCATGCTGTAGAGCAGCTCCTTGTGAGCAGGTAAATCCCCTGGTGTGTTAAATACATGTGTAAGTTTATGAAAAAATTCCATATCACTGCAAAGGTCCTTCTGATCTCATGTCCTGCCTCCAGAATTATGGGTGACAGATCATTAAGAATTGTGATATAGTGATTCTCGTAGAAGAAGATACAAGAAATTATACAGGAACAGACAGTAACAGATGCTCAGGAAACAAAAGGATAGAACTTCAGGTACGGAACAGACAAAGACAAAGCAGGTCGTGGACTCTGAAGTCATGGAAAAGTAGCATTCAATAAATCCAGCATCAGAAACAAAGGAGGTGGGTGATAGGAAGGAGTTTAGTAATGGAGGTAATCCAGCAATGGGGAAATTAAGCAAAGGTGGAATGAGGGTGGGTCTGAGCTGTCCTCATGCTGTGAGGATCCAGCTGGGCCACACTGATGTCCCTTTGCCAACCCCTCCTGTAGGTGCTCACTGAAGGATGGTCAGTGTGAGTGTCTGCCCAACATCGTGAGCCGCCAGTGCAACGAGCCAGCTCCAGGATACTTCTTTCTACCCCTGGATTATTATATTTATGAAGCTGAGCATGCAAAGCCCCTTCCTGGTTCTGCACCCTTGGTAGGTATTGGGCTATTTAGGTGTTGTCCTGAGAGGGGATCATTGTGGTGGTGACACGGGAGCTGAGGCTGAGGAGGAGAGTCCTGTGCTTGGGGAGCAGCTCTTTAGCAGGAAAATGCAAAGCAAGTCCCTTGACCATCGTTAGTTTGTCTTGGTTTTTTAAGGACATGACTGTTCCACAACTGGGGCTGTTTAAAAAGGACAGTATCTCCAGCATGTATGACCTGCAAAGCTGCCCTGGCTGCTTCTCAAGTGCAGGCTGGTCTCGCATGAATTAGAGAAATTAATTTAATTATTTAAATTAGAGGAAAGTATTTGAGTTGCCAATAGCTCTCATGAAATGTTTTATTTCTGGGAACCTCCAACAAGGGAAGAATCAAATTGCTTTCTGCTCCATTGGACTAATTCCTGCTTATATAAAGGCATTGATTGTAGCCTAATTTCCTCAAGAATTTGGGATCCATCTGTAATGTTTTTAGAAAAATTAATTATTTTTTTTCCCCTTTAAACATGGGGGTAGTTGTTCCCCATGCTGAGTGCAAGCCTGGGATGCATCCCTTCCTCTGTCCATGCTTTTGCTAGCATTTTTTGTCCTGTATGTTGTACAGAAACTATAGATAAGGAATAATGCAAAAATGTTTATTTGCAGGTCACATCCACAAATATTTAGCTATAATCACAATCAGTAATCATCCTACAGTCCAATAATTAAATGGAAAACAGATGTCTGGGACATAGCTTACGAGGGGAAAGTGCAAGTTAATTTTAAGGGAGTGAGGGAAAAAGGTTTCCAGCAGCTGCTGGGCCACAGTTTAGTTTCTCCCAGCGAGAATAGATCTTGTTTTAAGAATGTGGATTTTCATTTATTTGCTTAGCACCCTTCAACATTGTTGGGACAGTGCTGCTCCTGTTTTATTTCTTCATAGGTTCAGCCAAGCACTCTTCCACGGTGTGACATATACTTCCAGAAGAAAGGCTATGAGTTCATGATTGAAAATGGGAAGATTGTGTTAAACAGGAACAAGAAACGAACTGTAAGAAAATCTGTCCTGGAACAGGTAAATTAGTACTTGAGTAGTTACTGGAGTTTACACCAAATAATAAAATTTTATTTTGTAACAAAGGGCAAGGAAATGCCTGAGCCCATGAGATTCACAGTCTTAGACATTACAATCCTGACACAAATCAATTTTTTGTTACACAGTTGTGTTGGACATTTTATTATTCACACTGACAGGCTTGCTCTGCTCTGTCCAGTGCCTTTGTAGACTCAAGTTCCATGAATTTTGGAAAAGTCCTTAAGACAGGTAAATTCTTTTTTTTTTTTTTTTTTTTGTTGCAAGACATTTCCAACAAGTTTACCAAGACATTAGGATGGCTGCACTTATATGCAGCCATTGTAAGTATTGATATTTGTGTATCCAACTTATAATGGAATGGTCCAGCCATGTATGAAATCAGGCTTATTCTGTTTAAAGTTTGCAATGTGAATGTTTGGAGATGCCAAATATTCAGAGGTGAATGGATTATTCCAGACCCTCTTATTGCTATTGCTGCAAGGTTATAGGAAGCTTTTCTTTACATGTGACCATAAATATCCCACCTTTGGGAGAGTTCTTAGATTGTCGATCTCGAGCTTGTACAGAAAATGAGACTGATGGCTGAAATAAGTAAACAATGTGGCAAAAATATATTTTTCTTTTTTCGGAGTTTGTTTTGTTTTTGTAATTTGACTCCGCGTGTTGTTGAAAATGTCGCTGTGTCTTTGCAGGGTGCGATGCTGTTTGGACAGGACTGGGATTCAGCAGTGGTGTTCCGGCAGCCCAGCGCTGGCCGGGCTGTCACATGGACAGGACACGGCTTTGCCCGCCTTCCCAGCGGAGCTGGGCTGAGATTTGTTGTCAACAATGTTCCCTTTGCTATGGACTTTGATATCACAGTTCGTTATGAGCCTGAGGTACTTGTGATCTCTTGTGTGTCTTGTGATGTTGTGATAGGTGCAGGGTCTATTTTGTGAATAATAGGATGAGCAACTTGTCTGATTCTTTATATCTAAAATTAAAATTGCTTTTCTTTTCACCCAGTGGCAAGTTTCCTTACCAACCAAGTAATATGTCCTCCACTGATCCCCTTAACCCTTTCCACTCAAATGTGAAAAATCAACACTGAAAGTGTTTTCTAAGCATCAACCAAGATTTTGTCTTCTGAGTGTTTCTCTTTTGGCACCTTTACTTGGACTGGACTTTTACTTAAAAATCAAACACATGGTAAATGCAATTCCTTTTGGACAAGCATCCTGTATTCTTAGCAGGGATTTTTCAGGCAGTAAAATGTGCACAGACAGGAGTGATCGGCATAGATATTTATCCAGGTCTTTTGCAGGCATCCTGCTTCCCAGTTGTTCCAACTGGACTCCAAGATGTGTGAAAAATGTAGGAAAATTGCCACATTACTATTTTTTCCCTGGAGAAGATTTCTTGGTGATGATGACATGTCTAGGGAAATCTGGTAATCCAAATCTGGTAACTCAGGTCCTCACCCATGTCTTCAAAAACAGAAGCAAGTGTTTTATTGGTACCAGCTTTTGTATACTCCTTACTCTTTAGCAATTCTCTGGGATAGTCCCACAACTCAAAATTTTCCTGCTGTCTATTGTATTCTGTTCTCTGACTGTCACTCTGAGGCAGAACAATCACCCAGTGTCTTAAAACACAGGAACAGTTTTTCAGTGGGCTGGTTTGAGGTAGCTTTTTCTGTCTAGGGATTGAAGGGCTGGGTTTTAAATATATTTGTTACAAAGTCTTTTATGTTTATTATTTCTTTTTAGATGTGTGAGAAGGCAGGTAATGAAGGGTATCTCCAGAATAACACTGTGCTCAGAAAAGAAACAACTCCAATGACTCTAGCACAGCTGTTTCCATTTGAACCAGCTGAGATCCTATTTCTGTCTCTGCTTTTCATTAGCCATTGCAAATACAATGACTTTTTCACAAATAACATTGTTTTTCAGTGCTGTAAAGAATAAAGAGAAAATCTGTTTTGTCACTGCAGTTTCCAGTCATTCAGATGGCTTTCATTAGCACTTGCAAAGAGAAAGCAGGTTTTTCAGATACAAAATATAGCCATAATTTTTGTCTTTTGTTTATAGCTCTTGGAAGACTGGCTTGCAAGTGTTGCCATCCAGCCTGCTGGTATCTTGTCAGGTCAACACTGCAAAAACAAGGTCCTTTCACAGGAGCCACGTGAGCTGACTCTTCCAGCTACAAAGAGGTCTGACTGTTGATGTCCTTTTGCCTGTGGATCTGTGTACAAATCATTTACTGAAGCACTGCAGAGCAACATATGTGTGGGAGAGTGAGAATATCAGAAACACGTGTGTGGCCTTTTCTGTTGCTGGCACACCACAATACTACTTGGGCTCTAATGAAGTCTGATGCCTCAGTCCTTAATCTGGCAAAGGTTTGCCAAACCCAAGAGAGCAGCCTGAGATCCAGCTGGGGTTGGTTGCTCTGGTGAAGATCCAACTGCAGCTGCTTCAGTATAGAAAGGAAGTATTGACTTAAAGTCACTGTCCTAGCCTATTTTCAAAACCAGCTTTTCAGCTTGGACCTGTGTAAAGAATAGAGAGAAGCTAAGATGATGTGACCAATGTCTTGATCAAATAGGGACAGGAAAGGATGAATATGAACAGTGAGTTGCAAACCGCCTTGCTAGAAGTAGGAGAACCTGCCGTTTTCAGTTTTATCTCCCCAGGTTTAAATTTGGTGAATCATCTGGCAGAAGTCCTGCAGCTTTGCCAAAGCCTCCAAGCATGGGGCTGGGTGTGCTCCTCACAGCAGCAGGGCTTGCTCTGGGCTGCAGACTTCAGTTTGCAGGCACAGAGGGAAGGGAGAGCTCACAATATCCAGTAAACTTGCCTTGTCCTGACTCCTGGCTATAACTGTGCTTCATTTCTGCTAAACAGGATTGCAATTCTGCAAACTCCAGTCTGCCTGGAGCCGGGAACAGAATATTTTGTGGATGTGTATTTTTCTCAGCTCTCTGCCTCTGACAAAAGGGCAAAATCATTCATCTTGATTGACTCAGTGAGTAGTTCTGTCACAAGTCCCTTGAGGTTGTTTTTATACACAGTGGGTTTTTTTACAGACTTATTAGAAGTATTTTTAAATAATGTATAGTGTGTTTTAATAGAAATTCAGCTTCTGTTTATCTCCATTGGCACTGTTTGGATATTTTTGTGTGGAAAGGCAGAATTGTATCTGGTTAAATTTTCATGATGCAGTATAAGTCATGCTTGTTGCATACGTTGCATGTATCTCTCTACCTGTTGCTCATTGATTGTGAACACAGTCCCCATACATGTGCTGGTAAGATGCTGTGGCTATGGATATAAATCTGTGCAGCTCCTCATCACTTCGGTTTTTTTAAATATCTCAAATTTGTCAGGATCACAGATATTTTTAAAGATTATATTGGAAAAGTAAAATTAGTCATGTACTTCCTGGGAATCAGGTCTAGATATTTTCCAAGTTTCCATCAAGTCAGGAACTGGGTGTTAGTTTTGGGTCCTTCTCTTGAGAAAAATACTTTCTCTAATTATTCTTACAGAACTGGACCTGTGAAGGGCTGGCTATACTTGGACATAGAACTTTCAGCTGATTTTTCTCTATCACAATAATACTAGTAAAAATTTTGGCCAGACACTGTTCTTGGAGTCACTAACACAGCACAGCAAGACCAGTTATGAGCATATATCAAAGGTCTTATTATAATTTTATTTTTTTTAACACAGTCTCTCTTATTTGAAGAACTCAGGGAATGTTTAGACCTTCAGAATAAACGTGAATTTGGATGACAGAATGGCACAACTGCAGATTTGGAAATCCAGTGCTCCAGGCCTCTGTCATTGCAATGGAAAGCACATTAAGAGAATGTGGGAAATTCTGGTTTTCAATATATCTAAGCAAAAATATTTTCTTTTCTCTCTTAACGACAAAGCTTGGACTTATTCCCAGAATTGGCTCAGTGAAGAACTTATGCAGTGAAAAGGATTTAGATGAGTACCAGAAGTATCACTGTATTGAAATTGCATCCGAAGTTGGGCCTCATGTCCTGCCCGAAGCGTGTGCACGGCTCATAGTGAGCTTGTCAGCCCGAATTCACAACGGTGCCGTCGGTAAGGACCAGCCTGCACAGGCAGCTCCTTTGGGCTGTTGCTGGTTTTCCCTTGAGTTTGTAGGATATGTTGGTGTACAGCTCTCAGCCTGCAGTGATGTAGAAGTGAAGCTGGTCAGCATGTGATATCCATGGACGTGCAGGGTATATTCTGCTGAACCGTGTGTGTGCTGCAAATACCTGTTGGTGGCATGAATCTCAGAGTTCATTACTCCTGATGGGCTCCGTGGAGCAGCATGACAGGGACCATGGCAGTGATTTTGTGTCTTCTGAAAAGCGTTTGAATCAGATGCCTTTACCATATGGCCAAGGCAGTAACTGTCCTACTTTTCTGGCTGCTGTTAAATGACAGAGAAGTTTCTAAGCCCTCTCTCTAGATGCTGTAGGCCAGCTGAATGCCTTGGTAAGATTCCAGATGTGATGATTCATAAGTTGGTGTACTGGAAGAGATTCATCAAGGAAACTTTGATGGTATTCCAGCAAGAAGGCAGTGGCAGGTGGGGTTTGAAATTCCTAGGCAGCCTCCTGGACCCAGCATGGAAATATTAGCTAGGCTCAGTAGTTCAGGTGTTTCCCAGGTATTTGGCCTAGAGAAATGGGAAACGAAACTTTTCTGTACTTCCAGTAACAGAAGGGGCCTTTCTGGACAACTTTGGTGGCCAGCTTCTTTCAGAGAAGAAGGCTAGGCATTGCCTAGCACCAATGCCTCCAAAGTGATAGTGTCTGCTTGGATGATTTTTGGAAGGATTCATGCCTCACTCTAATATCAGATAATGAGGTCACAGCTGTGCAGCCAGTGAACCCTTCATTTAGGCTAGGGCTGTGCTAACTCCGCATTGACCTGATTCCTAAAGCGACGAGATTCTTCCAATGAAATGTGGCACTTTGGTTTTCTAGTGCTTTGCAGAGCATCCTGGGCAAACATCCTCTGTGGGTTAGCAGAGCATCTTCGTGCAACAAGTTAGTCCAGGGTGTCCAGAAGAAAACAAACAGTACACAGATGCAGACTAAATACAGCTTGCAGGTTATGTCCAGTGCTCCAGCTAGATGCAAATTTATAACAAACCTTCCTAGACTTCAGGATATCTCTGTTTGGATCTACACTTTGCTACACCCTTTCTGTCCTACCCCAAATGCGTGCTGAAGGCAGTGCCTTGAATGTGGCAACTGCAACACCAAGGCTTGTGCTGGTGCCTGATATACCATCACCATTGATGCCACACTGTCAAATGGTCTAAACTATGGCCATCACCAGGTTAGTGAATCCCTGAGAAAAATAACCAAGCTCTTTCCTACGTATTTTAAAGTGTGAAATCTGCAAGCTGATAAGAGCAGTAAAACTCCTGACAACCTGCTTTGATTTTCTTTCCCCTTGCCAGCATGCAAGTGCAATCCCCAAGGGTCGCTGAATGCCAGCTGTAGTAAACTGGGGGGCCAGTGTCAGTGCAAAGCCAACGTCGTGGGACGCTGCTGTGACACCTGCTCTGCAGGCAGCTATGGCTTTGGCTTCCATGGCTGCTACGGTGAGTGCCTTGCAGCCAGCACCACTACCACTAGCATACCCCAATTTTTAGGGCTTTGAATCTCAGATTATGTGTGAAGCAATATAAAAAAATGTTTCCACAAATAACAGATTTTCCATCCGTGCTGCCTTTGAGCAGTGTCAGCGATGAGATGGGTTGGCAGGAATGCTGTAAGGACACAGCTTTGCTTTGGGTGTTTTCCAGCATGCGAGTGCCACCCGCAAGGCTCGCTGAGCACGCTGTGTGACCAGGTGACGGGGCAGTGCTCCTGCCGCCGGGACGTGGATGGCCAGCGCTGCAGCCGCTGCCTGCCCGGGTACTTTGGGTTTCCCCACTGCCGGCCTTGTCTTTGTAACGGCCACGCGGAGCTGTGCGACCCTCTGACCGGAGAGTGCCGCCACTGCCGCGGGTTTACCGCTGGAAGCCACTGTGACAGGTCAGTTCATGGGCAGTGCTGCACAGCTCCACCAGACACTGGTGGTCTCCAAAATGCCTCTGTAGCTGGGGCCTACAAATGCATCAATGACCTTAACAGGAAACACGTTCCTAAACCAGGATAAAACTGGGCCTGCTGAGTCTCAGGTACCTATTTCTTTGTCAAATGCATGTGAGAATGTGCATGCAAAGCCTGTGGGTAGACTGCAGGCAGGGCATGCACCCAGCATTGTAGCGGGCAAGAAGGCATTTAAGACATGGATGCCGTGGCACCATGTACTTGGAGACACACACAAAACACTGTGTGTGGGATAAACTGCCTTCTGCCAGGTTCCAAATTGCCAGCTTTCAAATCTAAAATTCAGCATGAGGCTAACCAAGAGGCTGAATATATTGTGCTGAATGGTCATTTTAATGCCTGCAATTACCTTTAAGGAGTTTAAGTAAATGTGCCCTCTTTGCTAGTCATATTAGCCAATGACTAATATGACCAGCCAATGACTTTATTGACTTGTTCCAGCTCCATTCAGAACACTGCTCCTCTTTTTCATTTTGTACACTGGCAGCAGTATTGCAGTTCAATATGGACATTGAAATTAAGTTTGTTTAGTTTGGTTTGGCTGGACTGTACCTTGTCATTAATTTTAAGAGGATTTCCTCATGAAACCTGTGGAGCTTTTACTGCAGTGCTTTTAGACAATACAGTCTTTGGCTGTCCTACTTGTAGATGGCAAACAGATTACAAATGGGATACTGAAACACTTTTTGCCCTGTGGCTTTTCAGGATCTCCAGACTTTGGGGGGAGGATTATCAGATAGCCAAGTCTTTTAGCCTTGCCTGTATACATATGGAGAACTGTGTTCCCATTTGCCATAGCAAAGCAGATCAAAGACTGAGGATGCTTCAGAAGCCTCTGCGTTGCAGTTGCTACAGCTGCAGGACTATGGGGGGTTGAGATGCAGAGGCAGTGGTGGTGGACAGGGTGGGTGAGCCCCCAGGGAGCCCCAAAAGCCCTCACCAGTTCAGGAACAGCACAGCCACCAGCACCTTGAAAGATCCATTAGCCCAGGTTTGCAGAACGTGTCAGACAGAGCATGGCTCAATGCATGTGTTGCACCTAAAATATGCAGTATTGTCTGAGTACTCTTAAGGAATCACTGCTTTTTTTGCCTGTACCAGCACTTTTTACTGTAATGCCAACCACTCTGTGTGTGTGTCTGTATGAAAACAGATGAATATATGTGCTGATAGGTAAATATACAGAATTTTTATATGGCAGCTTTTAGCTGCCTCTGCAGAGCATGTGTGATATGCCATATCATAATCATTAAGATTAAAATTGTTCCAGAATAGGTAAAAGTCTTCATAAACATTTCTGAAAGGAAAACCTATGTCTTTTTCATTTTGCTTCAGATTTTGAGAATGCAGCTCTGATTTTCCATTTTAGAACACCTTTGAAGTTTGATATATCTCTGCCAGTTGATGGAGATAGTATTACAATGATCTGGAATACTGATTTCAATATATTCATATAAATTGATTCACCTGCATGAAGCACTTGACAATTTGTCCTGCTTTGGCAGGTGCATGGATGGCTATTATGGAAACCCTCTGGATGGAGAACCCTGCCACCCATGCATGTGCCCAGGGGCACCTACAAGCAATAGGTATTTTGCACGTTCCTGTTACCAGGACTCCCAGTCTGCACAGCTTGTCTGTAATTGCCTTGAGGGATATTCAGGTATGAAGCAAAATAAGGACTGGTTTTGATACTACTAAAATTAACATAAGAGAAAAAAATTATCATCCTCCACCTGTTGTGTTCAGAAAGGACAATGAGGTAACGCTAATAAAACAGCTAAGAAGAGTTAGCACTCAAGTTTACTGAAATTGTGTGTAAGTTTTGACTAGGAAGAATGGGAATTGTGCAGTTAGCGTTTTAAAAAGGGATTCACTTATGTGGATGCAGTGAAGTCATTAATTATTCTGATGTCACTCTCTGGAAAACTCCTCTTTTCCAGGGTCATTACATTAATCTGGTCGGGCAAGGTGGGGAGAACTGCAGTTGCTTGTTACCTCTGAAAAAGAAGCATTGCAAGCCCAAATGCAAATGATTAGGGCATCAACAAAGCTGATAAGATTTCCTAATCAGAGAAAGTCTTTCTCCATATAGAGGAAACTCTTTGACATTATGCCTTAAAGTGACTGCTTCATGGTTCAAATGGTCACTTTAGAAATGGGGTTTCTACTCTCAGCTGTCTCAAATGCAGATATTTTTGCAGCAAACTGATTCCTCATTTCCTAAAATCTTCTTGACTTAGGTTGAATTCCTGAAGGGAAAGCTGAAGATATTTCCCTTTCCTTGGGCATTTAAAAGATCTCCTGTGATGGAAGCAAAGCTTAATGGGAAGCACTGCTGAAAATTAAACCAGATGCTGCCATCTTTACTTAGGGAAGGTTCCTTTATAAGTCAAGAGTAGTTTTGCTTGAGTGAGTGCTGTAGGGCCAAAATGATACATGTTGGTGCTCATCCAGGGGACTTCTGTCGTCACAAATCACTGCACTCCTCAGTTTTGGACTTTATTGCTCCTGCTCCTTTCCAGAAAGACTCTTGGTCACCTTTGTATCAGTGGTCTCACTTTCTCAGAGACTGAGAAAGGTTCTGGGTGCCAAGGAGCACAGTGAAGCAGCAGAGTCCTCGGCTGAGGATGAACCAGTGGATGCAGTTCCAGAAACACCAGTCTGCCCAGAATGGTTTCTGAGATGCAGAGGTAGCACCCAAATCAGGGCAGGCATTGAGATGAAATGCAGAAATATTTGTAATGCCAGCAAGCAAGGACAGAGCATCAGAGTTCATCTGATCTCCTGGGTACCCCCCACACTCCAATGCTGCTGTTGGAGTGAAGAGCCAAGGAAAACCCTACAAATATGGCTAGCCCTGACTACTGCCATTGAATGGACTTTGATGGAAAAATATGTTTGGAGATGTTGTGTGATGGGGCACCTATTTGCTGAAAGAACTTCCTTGATATAAACAACCTGGGAAGAGGAGGGTGTATTTCCATCAGATTTCAGTAGGGAAGATATAATTTAAACTGATCAGAGGATTAAATGGTAATGGATTACCCTTTAACAGGTGGATATTTTCCATTGGAAATGTCCACTTGAACAGGCAGTCTGAATATTTTAACAATATTACTGGAAATTACATGTTTCACCTGAATTCCCATCAGCCAGCAATAATTTTACCTTCCTCTGACAGGCAATCAGTGTGACGAGTGTCCCAGTGGGTTCTACAAAAATGCCAGCAGCCCTGGGCTTGACTGTGTACTATGTCCCTGCAATAACAACATTGATTTGACAGACCCAGAGTCCTGTAACAGGGTCACTGGGGAATGCATCAAGTGTTTACACAACACCCATGGAGCAAACTGCCAGTTCTGCAAACCAGGTTATTTTGGCTCAGCCCTGAATCAAAGCTGTCAAAGTAAGTAACAGCACTGCAATTCTGTTTTACTACCAAGAAAATGTTTTTAAGAAAACAGACTATAGGGAAAGGCTAGACCTTGGAGGGAGGACAAAACTAAAGCAGATAAACAGACCAAAATATAAGAATCACAAATATATTTCTCTGTTTACTGAATATAAATACATCAGTGATACAAATAACTTAACATGGCATCTATTAAATTCTTTGTCATCCAAGTCGCACTAAATCTCATACTGAATATCACTCCTAGAAAATACTAATTTGTGAAATGAACAGTACTCTCTGTCAGAAAAATAAATGTGCATTCAGCTTATTCAGGAAGGAATCAAAAGTAGAGGAATCAGTGATAGCTGTTTATCCATGTTGCTGGCTGATGCCAGCTAAGCTCAGTTAGATCTCAGTTAACCTGATGATCCCTTGCTAAACTTCCTGCTTCACCTGTTGTTTTCATCAAGTGGCTAGAGTGAGGGCAATTCAGCAATTTAATAGATTCCATGAGGACACACCAGTAACTCAGCACTTTCAACAGAAGAGTATAAGGAAAATCAAGGCACAAACTTCTTCCCAATTTTTCACTATACTCATTTTCACAGATGTGCCTGATTGAGGGTTTAATTTTTGTGGCCAAGATAATTATAAGTGTAGTCAAGAAACTGTTTATCTGGGAATCTCTAAAATACAGTCCAAGCCCATCCCTCGTTCATTCTTGGAAGATGTCTTAGAAATCATTAAGCAAGAACTTTTGGCTTCTCACAAGGAAGGCTTCTTATCTTACTTGGCTTACTGGGGATTCCCATGCTGGATAATGCCTGCTGTAAATCACCTTATCCTTACCCAATATATTTAACATTACGTTCTAATAAAATTCAAAATTCACTGAGCCTTCATTTCTTATGCCTGTATTAAAAGTGTTGAACATTCACAGTAAGTTTTCTCAAAGCCGTATGTAAGTTATTACAGAAAGGCAGCTAATGTGTATGAGATTAAACACGTTCAAGGTCACTAAAAGTAAATCTACAGCGTGGGCTTTATATCCAGCTCTGATTGTCCATCAGCTGTCTGGACTACTGTCTGCTGTACTGATTGTCCTTCTTTTTCCAGGCTGCATGTGCAATCTGGCAGGTGTTTGCCCTGCCATGTGCCCGGGAGGGAACGCAGCCTGCCTGTGTGACCCAGCCACAGGAGCTTGTCCTTGCCTGCCCAATGTGCTGGGTGCCACATGTGACCAGTGTGCCCCTGGCTACTGGGACCTGGCTAGCAGAAAAGGATGTCAGACCTGTGACTGTGATCCAAAAAACTCCCAAAGCAACCAGTGCGACCAGGCAAGAAAATTACTATGTTTTCCAGGAGCCAGGGTACTGGTGTTTTGACATGGCAAAGTGGGGACCCTCTTATAGATGAGGATTGGTTTTTTGTCATATTCCCTGAAAACAAAAAATTCTTTGGAAGTTTGTTGTTGGTGCAATCACACTGTGAGTCATTAAATCAAAAATGTTCTGATAATGTGGCTTTGTGGGTTGGTCAGCAATTTCTCCTTGCGTGCTGTTTCTTTGTCAAGTGGATCTTAGAAGTACTTTGTAAAAAGATGTCACAGGAAAAAAACTGCCTCAGAAACATGCATATAGGGAAGAGGGAAATCCAGGCTTGGACCCAAGAGTCTTAGGAGTATTTTTAAATGTTTGTTTTCATAAATAGCAGCTGTGACCATTACATTAATCATGCCTCATCTATCATACTGCTAGAGTATACCTTTTCTCATCTTTAATTTCTATGCACATTTTAGGGCTAGAATGTAGAAAAAATTAAACAACATTTCAGATTAGAGAGGTAAAATTGTGGTCCATGGAGTCAACAGCAATTTTGCCATTTGCTTCAGAGCACCAGGATCTTATCCTAAAATCTTGCTGATGTGTTTGCACATTTTTCTTTCAATATGCTCTCTGTTTGTTCCAGTTTATTCAGTAGATTTCTTATTTTTTATAGTAAATGTAGTTCTTGACCTCAAAGAACTACTAGCAGTTATCAAAGTTGTAATTCCCTGGAGTTTAATTCAATAGCTGAATTACAAAATAATTTTTCTAGGGCGATGTGTGTAATATACCCTCAAGGTTTTCAGTTACAATTGATATATTGTGTAGTATAAAGTTGAAATGTTAAGATGAGTACTTAGGTCCAGCAAAAATAAAAAATAAGTCTGTTTTGCAAAGGAAAAGAATCCTCTCAGATCATAGTCAGAGGATGAGTTCTCAAACAGCATCAGTAGACTGGATCATACAGAATCTCTGATATTAGTAAAGTAAAGCCATTTCTCAGAGTGCATTTGGTTTTCAAGGCCTTCAGGAGGAAGATAGGAATGTATGGCTGTGTAAACCATGGTGTTCAAAGACTGTGGGCAAGCAGTGCTGCTGCAGCTCTTGTACAGCTGAAATAATGTATATCCAGCCCTATGGCTCTGGAAGTTATTCAATCCTAACTGTCTTTATAGCTTACAGGCCAGTGTCCATGTAAGCCAGGTTACAGCGGAAGATGCTGTAATGAATGTGAGGAAAACTACTTTGGCAACCCCCAGATGCATTGTGTTTGTAAGTATTATTAAGTGGGGCAACTGGATTAGAAACTGCCTCGACATAAATGCTTACCTTTTATATTCGGGGGGAGGCAGGGTGTACGTGTAGAGAAACAGCCTTTCATATGTTTGTGTGTATGAGATGGACAAGTGCTTATATTATTTATCTATATTGTTATTTCAATGGTTAAGATGGAAGTCAGAGATGAAGAGGAGCCACTGCTGTGCAATCCACCTTGCTCTAACTCAAACACTGGTTTGCTTTTATTATCTTGAAATGTGCCTTTTTCATGAATTAATCCCATAGAAAAGAAACAGCTGGATGTAACCTGCTGTTCCTTTCTTGCAGCATGTGAGTGTAATGTGGAGGGGACCCGGCAGCCCATGTGTGACAAAGCCACCGGCGCGTGCAACTGCCGTGCTGGTGTCAGCGGCCGGCTCTGCGACCAGTGCGCCCGCGGCTTTGAGAAGGACTTTCCCTCCTGCCATCAGTGCCATCTCTGTTTTGATCAGTGGGACACTGAAATTGCTGCTCTTGCTCAGACTGTGCAGGGGTTAATGAGGTTTGCAGCAATGCTGGAAGACCAAGGAGGACGAATGCCCAGCTGTGACATGCGCTTCAAAGCCTTCAAAGATGCCATTTCTGAAACTGAACGCATTTTGAGACATCCTGTCCTTTCACTGGAGGCCCTTTCAGGCATCAGGGATTTTAAGGGCTACCTTCAGTAAGGGCTAGGTTGCTCCTGAAAAAATCCGTTAGCTGAGAAACTGTCTTCCCCCAGACTCCACCAGCCATCCCTACATGTAGAGTCCCACTTCAGATCAGCACACAGATGCTGGTCTACTAAATCACTGTTTTCAATAGATCTGTGAACAAAATAATCCTTAATATATGCCTAACCCTTTCAGACATATACTTAAATGGTGGAATTTTCCAGTTCATACTAAGGGTTTTCTAAATAAGCCATACAATTAAATGTTTCTGCATATTTATAAATGTATTTCTTACCCTTTAAAATATTGTGTAACTCGGTTCTAGTTTAAGAACAATCTGGTCTGACTTCTGCCTGTCTTTTCCCCTTTAGACAAAAAGTTGCACAGATGGATCCCCTTCACAGTTTGCCCTTTGAGTTTCCTGATCTTAACAAGAACATAGAAGATATTGGAGAAGAAGCTGACCTAGTGTTTGGACTTCTTCAACAGAAAATACATCTCCATCAAAGTTTTCAGTATTTGAACTTCAAAGGTAAACCAGCAATGAATTAAAATGGGTGGACATTTTCCCTGAAATTTTGGAATGTTTTCTCACCATTAAACCATATATTTCAAAGATCTCTAGATTTTATCTTCCTATGCTAGCACAACAATGTTGACACTGACAACATTTTATACTGTCCTTTCAAATTCTCTTTTATCTTAAAATGCTGTGATTTTTAGCATCCCAAATTTCAGATGCATTTGCCAGGGTCACATCTGTCAGAAGTCTCATAAATCCAAATGCTTACACCAGGATATAAAAGAAACCCAGTTTCACAGTACAGACTCACATGCTATAGAACAGGAATGTTTGACTCCTCTTGCTCATAGGAATACTTAACGAAGCTTGTACAGGAATGGCTTGTTTAATTAAAGCATAGTGTCATAGTGCAGCTTCTTAGTGTTCCCATGGGAAAATACGTGACTTTATGTGGGACAGAAGTATCTCTCCATCATCAAAAAATGTGAAAGCAGAACTGAGCTCCTTGGCATTTTTGAAAGAATTGCACTCTCTGTACTTGAGCTAAGTATAGTCTCCATCAGCTGCTAATAGCTGTAATGATGGTGTCTCACACTGGTTTCTGGAGAAAAATGGGGATGTATCAGGCAGGGACCTTGAACAGATGCTAGACTACCCACAATGGCAGGAGATGGTCAGCAGAATCCTCTCCAAAGAGATGGCTGCCAAGATACGAACCCCCAGAAGGCAGGGTACTTACCATAGAAGACACAATCTACAAGCAGTGCACTTCCACTTACAGTTGCTCTGTGTTTCATTCAGGCAAGAAAAACTTGGCCCAGGCAAGTTGGTTTTGTTTGTTTTTTAAAGGGGAAAAAAAAAAAGAAGAAGGAAAAGTCAACAAACTGCAAAGTGGAGGGAATGGAAGAGGGGAAAAGAGGGATTAACTAAGATTTAGGGCTTCCGTGCCCTGTTGTACTTGGCAGCCCCCCAGGGCAGCTCCTCAGCTCAGGTGCCTCTGCAATCAGCCAGCACAGCTCTCCCAGGCTCTGCTTCTCAATTCAACTGAGCCTTGCACAGGCTGGGAAAGGCAAAAAGGCAAAGAAACAATAAATCCCAGGGAGGTCAGTGGACGCAGAGCCGAAGCATCCATGGTGCTTTCTGGTCACATTCCAAACCCACTTCATCCTTTGGCCTTTGGAGACAGATAAACAGGCCTATAAAAAGCACATGGGAGTGTGGGGAGGGGAAGACCTTGAATTTAAGATGAATTTCCTATCAAGGCCACAAATATTCATTGGTTCTGCTACCAAGCATATAATAGCACAAAAATAACATTTCCCTCAAGATAACTAGCTTTTCTGATACCCAGGAGAGAGACTGGCTCCTCACTCCATCTTCCTTTCTGACCACCACCGTATCCTATATATGGCTCTATTTGCTTTTTTCTCTCCTTTTTGCTGGGGTAGAGCAGGATATGTCCACATACAACATCTGAGTGTGGCACATCTGGCACTTGTGCCCTAGACACACATGGAGAATGAGCTCCTGCCTATGTCTCTGCAGAGGATCAGGAGTTGGAGTCTTCTTCACAGGCATATATTCAGCTAGATGACCTGGAAACATCAGTACCTAATAATAAGTTAAAACCATTGGAAAAACCAAGACACAAGTGTCCTTAAAATAATGTTTGCAGTCTATGAGATCTCATTAAATTATGGCTCTCCAGCATTGGCCCCTGGCTTTGCAGCCGCTGAGGTACAGTAATGCAATGAGAGAAGCTTCCTAGGCTGTAAATCAAGCCTGGGCTAAGACACTGTGTTTAATATAAAGAACTTGGAATCTCTACAGCTCCATCAAAAATCAAACATGGAAAACGCATTTAGGCTACTTAATGGAGAGCTGAACCACTGTGAAATATTCCTGCAATGGAATTGTTGCACGGAAAAAAGTCTCTGTCTTAGATGAGGAATCACAGCCAGTTACAGTCTCTTGCCAGGTATTTTGTATTAAGAGCTAACTTTAAACTGTATATTATTTCCAAGAATTACAAGATAAATAAATAGCCCTGGTTCCACATGATAACTAAACACTGTTCAGTTTCAATCAAAGCACAGCCAGGGGCTTTAGAGCCTGAATCAAAGCACACAGGACTAGAGTGTCTTGTCTTTGACTTCAACTAGTAACTGAGTCAGTTCCCAGCACAAGGAGAGATGTTATTCAGAGACCTCTAATGCTTTTTCACTGCTGACACATCAGTTCTGACTCTGGACATATTTCTGCCTAGGAATGTGGGGGCAAATCTGAGCTCTCTGGAGATCTGGGAAACCTTGACAGCAGCAGTTACAGCTTTAAATTATATGTGTTGCAAAGGACCTGAATCCTTTTCTCAGGCTATTAATCTGCAAAAAATGTAATATTCTCCAACCCTTTTAAGCCTACTTAAGGAAAAGCTTTCACTAACCAAATAAGACTCTTGCTGGAAAGTGTTTTTTGCCTGGCCTATGCGCTTATCGTGGAAGTGCTTTTTTTTTAATGCATCAGTCCTGAAACTGGATTTTCCAAAGACAAAAAGCCCTAATATTGTAATATGAATTTTGGTCTCAGTCTAGCAGACCACTTAACTCTTGGGTGCTGTGCTGAACAGAAAGGACAGATGCTTTTCTGACTCACAATCAGGGGGCTGATTATTTCATGAGAACTGGCAGATGAAGTTTTCCTGCTTAAAACATACTAAATATCAGAAGCTTTTATCCAATCAACAATGGCAGCAATGCATGAGCTACTGATGAATGCAGATCAGTAGCAGTTAGTGTTAGTAATGGGATCTCCTTCATACTTCTGTCTATTCTGTTGCCTTCTCAAACACCTTGGCATCCTATGCATGACATAGGATCCACCATATTTTCATCTCGTTTAGGAGGTTTTATGAGCATTGATAATTATTTCTATTTGGCAACTGGATAATGAAAGGATTAAAAAGCTTGGCTGAGGAAATGACAGTTCCTGTCCTTCCCCACTGTCCCAAATCAAACACCAGGGAATCACCTGTCGCTCAGAAATTGTCCAGAATTCAAGTAAATGCACAAACTGAATGCAACGAAATGCAGTTGGTATAAACCCTATTTCTGTTGCTACAGAGGCCATCAGCAACATTAGGAAACACTCTGAAGTATCATTGCTAGCAGAACAGAAGACCAGAGGGACAACCCCTATTGTAAGACACTCAGAGTCCACCAGGAACGACACACTCACTATGTTGGACCATCAGGTCTTAAATGCAAGCAATGTGCTACACCACCTCAGAATGATCAAAAGCCCTGACATCCAAAACTTAAATGAAAAGGTAGGTGCTGTGGATTTTGAATGAAAGCTAAAAAAACCCAAAAAACAAAAAACCCAAAAAAACCTTTCTTTTTTTGATGTTGCAGTAGGTTTTATTTCAAAAGGGTGCTTACATGCGTTTTTAAGTCTGGAAAATGGCACTTCCTTGCCACAGCCATGCCATCACATCAAAAATAGCTGCACTTCTCAGCTGTAGTTATTTACAACCTGGAAGCCATTGTTCCCAGCACAAGGAACTGTGCATTCTCTTTAAGCACTCTCTAGTCTCAAGAGGACATCAGCGTAATTTGAGAAGGAATAACACAAACCTCCTCAATGAGTAAAGTAAACTAAGCATAGTGACTTTGTCCTGGAATGGATGGGGAGTGCTCACATATCCTTTGTGTAACCTCTGGGAAAGAAGGGGTTCTGTTCTTCTGCAGGGCAGCAGTATATACCTGATAGTACCAATTCATGACAAATCTGGAAGAGATCATCCACCTAAGCCTTTAGGTTCCGTATCTGTGTCAAAATACATGGAGGACTAGACATGGCAGCTTGTTCTGTTAGAGATTACCTTTACCCCGGATCTTTCAGAAGAAGCCATTGACCCATGGGCTGGATAAAGTTAGGGAACAGTTTCCGCCCTTTTGCTAAAGAAGAGTAAAGCAAGGGTCTTAGGGCAAACATGGAGCCTAATAAATGGCTCCTGCAAGGATGCTCAGAGCCATGGGCTGCCATTGCATCCTTCAAAACAGGGGAGAGGGACCTGTAACTGGCAGTGATACCCATCTTTATAAAGACCAGAAGCTGTGTCCCATCCTATATTCAATGTTCATATGATGTCAAACATCTTCCTTCCCTCGGGAACGTATCTCAGGCCCCAGAGAGTCCTGACATAAGCATCTTCCTTATTGCAGATCTGTGGTGTTCCAGGAGACCAGCCATGTGCCACGGCACCCTGTGGGGGAGCTTTGTGCCAAGACAGTCATGGACTAAGGCAATGTGGTGGCCCAGACTGCACTGGAGCTCTTCCTCTCTCCTCTGAGGCCTTCAGGAAAGCTGAAGAGACTGCTGTGTTGCTAAATAACTTGACCACTCAGCTACAGGAACCTGAGAATCAGGTGCTGTATATCAAACCTACATTTGTTCAGTGAAATGGATGGAGGATGAGATTGGGGAGATCACAAATCTACAAAAACTCACCTGCTCTTTGGACAAAGAGCAGTGACATAGTGATGGGCTCTGTCCCAACATCATAGACCTATCATGATTCAGTACCAGGTGTCAGCCCCACCAAAAAATTGGCTTTATTTAGATCTTCTTCCTCACAGCTGCTAGGATTTCAATGTGTCTGAGTCGGTGGTTTCAGGCTAGAATTGTCTATATTCTTATTGGGAAAGATTCAAATGGCACCGTTTGTCAATTGGCTGACATGCTTATTGCAATGGGATTACTGCTATGCATGGCGTTTAAACTCTATTTATATAACTTCACACTACTCATGTTTGCCAATAAATTACTTTTGAAAATAATTTCAAGATGAAGCTTTCCTGCCCCCAGTAATGTTTAGGAGGGCATCAATTAGTTGACTATACTGCACAGTAGCAGTGAAAAATAATTTAAGCAAAGTGTGTTTTGCCTATAACTGTAATAGGCATTGGTTTGCACATATGCCGAGGAAACAAAACAGACAAATCCCAAAGCACCAGTAAGGAGTTTGTTCTTATTAACAGTCAGAGACGATGCCTATTACAGTTATAGGCAAAGCACATTTTCCAGCAGAAATTACATTCTGCTGTGGCTTTGTCCTGTCCCTGCAGGATGCCTGGGCATCCATTTCCTCTTTTTAAAATGTACTCGACACTGCATCCCGGCCAGGGGACTTGGAAATGAGCAATTGGGGCACCGCCCTGGGGCCCCGGGACACGAGAGGCGGCAGCCAAAGGCATCTGCCGAGAGGGGAGCGCCAGCCCGGCTGCCGGGACATCGCCCTCGGTGCGCACAAGCCTCAGGCACCTCCGTGATAATGAGTGAACTATCTTGAGACATTCCAGAAATAAAAACATCAGCATTTTTCTCGTTGCCTGGGGAAAGACCAAATCTCTTCCCTCTGCAGACCACAAATGTACCCGAGCCATTCTTGAAGGCAAAGCCCCTACCAAAGTAAAATACTGTTAGAATTTGATAATTAATCTAAAGTTCTCGTTTAAATTATCAAGAATACTAATTTAGTGACTAAATGTAACTTTTAAAGACAAGCCTTGAACTCTACCTTCCTTGTGTCCTCTTTAAGTATTTTTTAACAGCAAGTCCAACATGGCATAACAAATGAAATCATATTTTCTATAATCAGATCTGAATCTGATCACTGACAAGCTACAGTACTGCAATAACTGCAGAAACAGAAGGGGGCTGTGTGGTTTAGCAGTGGTTGTAGAGAGAAAAAATGCTTGATTTAGGCTTTTTCTGAGGCCAGATGAAGACCAAGATGTAGCAGCTTCTGGAGTTCCCCAGAGGGGTCTTCTACTACTTTTCAAAGCCACATCAAGAGATTCCAGCTGAGGCTTAGATCAACATTACCTTTGTGTCAGAGCCCAACTTGCAAAGCAAGGACAGATAACCTCCAGAAAATAGCACTGCTGTTTCTAATAATATTTCCAGGTTGAAGGCTTTAGAAAAATGGCAGAAGACAGCAAACTGAAAGGCTCACAATTTAGTGGGCAACTGGAGATGGCTGTGAATAAAATTGAAGTTGATGGAGAGATCACTAAGGAGTTCATCCAAAAAGTGAAAGACTTCTTGTTAGGTAAATATGCAGTGTTCTTTTTGACTCATTTTTCATAAATATATTCCAATATAATACAGCATAATAGACAGCCAGAAAATGATCTAGCTATATATGCATTAAATTTGTCATCTACCTCCTCAGCTGTGAAAAACTTCTTCAATTCCTTTTTTTCCTTCTTTTCTTTCTCCCAGGTGACAGTACTTTGTATCATTTTTACAATATATCTGTTACATTCTGGTTATCATCCTTTATTATTGTGTTTAATTTGAAGTAACTTCCTCTATTCTTGGTTTATTTGAGTAAGGACTACTAAGATAATTTCATACAATATATAATGGCCAGGCATGTCCAATGCATCCTCAAATTGTTATTCCACCCCCTTCTTCCAGGCCCATAAATAGAGGCTTTCAGTAGGGAGCGTGGGAATTAGGATACATCGCACTCCATCGTCTCCATAAGGCTGTAACTCAAGGAATCAAAGGATTCTGGTAGAACTTCACAGCTCTCATAAAAAACAAAACAAAACAACCGTATATACCCTAAAAATTTTCCACTCTCAGGATTGCAAGAAAATGCTGTAGGAAACATCCTAAACTTTTTTTACCAGATACACATCAAAGGCTTCAAATCTGGCAGGATTTTCTTTAATCTTCAGTGCATCTAGTCTCATAAATTTCTATGGATTGCAGTCTTTTGGCGTTCATAACTCTACATCCAAATGGGAGTGAGTGCAGAGGACAGAGGACTTCTTTTGTTCAGAAAAATTTACATTATTTTATTGAATTGGAAGATTTAGGTCTATTTAATTATTTATGAGTCTCAGATTTTTATTGATAGCCACAGAAAATTCCTTCTTTCACTCTTCTTTCATGTTTTTTTAGTAGACATACAGCATTTATTAACAAATATAAAACAATTTTTTCAAATCTTTGTTTTGTTAATTGAAGCTTAAGAACAGAAATAGCTGAGAAGCATACAGTTACATTAAATCGGCTGTACTCGACATTGATGTGAATGGTGATTTTGGATTAATATATTTCTACAGGAAATAGCTCTCAGGAATGCACTTCTGTTTGCACACTAAATGTCTTCTATTTAGTTCTTGCTGACTTACTCTGGAGATTAACACAACCATTTAATATATCTCAACTGCTTTATCACACAAGGTCTTGTCTATAAATGGAAGTGAGCAGAAAACAAAACTGATGATGTGACTTCTCAAGGCATTGACCACTCTAACTGTGTATGCCTCTGCCTCTTAGCAAAGAGCTAGGACAAGCTCATTTGTAATAGGAATTGTCAAAATATGCTTTTTTTCTGTTGTAGATTCCCATTCTATGCAAGTCTGACACAAGTTCCCTCTGCAGCTTAGCCTTTCTCATTAACCAGCAAAGGAACCACTTTCTCAATATTGTGGCAACTCCAGGGAAGGGATTACACCCACTGGACAGCTTGGAAATCTTCATTCACACCCCAGCCTTGCCAGCACCTCTTTGATCTGTGGGCCAAGGGAGAAATGGGCTCTGACACATCTAGCTGTGCTGGGCACTGATTTGAAACCCTCCATGGGCTCTGTCCTACATCAGAATTTTAATAACTCAGTTCAAAGTGGGTTCAAATCCTCATTTCAGCCAGTTCTGACAACGTTAACAGCAGTACCTGGAAGCATAATATTAAATTACAAAATGTTGGAGATAATTCTCTTACCCCCTTGCTGTGCCTGTCAGCTTTATTCTCCCACATAACTCAAAGGGTAGGCAGCCATAATGACCATTTAATGGGAAGAAGGAGCTATTTCAGCATACTCTCAGCTCCATTTCTCTTGCAGATGAGAGTGCACATCCAGAAGACATTGAGAAGGTGGCAAATTATGTTCTGCAGATAAACCTTCCCCTGACTCCAGAAGAGCTCACAGGCATGCTTAGCAAACTCCAAAGCATTATGAACCACTGTGAGAAATACAAACTGAATAATAGGAGAAACATAAAAAGGGAGGATGTGCAGAGACTGCTGGTGGAGGCACAAGAAGCTGAGTAAGTGGAGTTTTCTCATACTGGCGTGCAAGCTCCAGCTGGGGTGGCACTGTGCACAGTAGGACTGCTCCATACCTCTGGCAGTATCCCAGTAACACTGGAAGGAGAGTTCAGGTGGAGATTTCACCTCGCCTTTTCCACAGGGCCTCTCCAGCAGGAAGGAGCCATTGCTGCTCAGGCTGCAGGAGCCAACGTGCTGAAAGGAAGCAGATCCTGACAGCTTTTGGCTCCTCTGCCTGCTGAGTCAGAGAGGCCAAAAAGCATCTGCTTAATTCCACCTGGGACCTGTGGAGCATTACATCTGGCTCACTGGGTGGTTTGAATAAGGGTGAGAAAGACCCAACAAGAGAAAAAACATGTTCACCCATGAGTCTTCCCTACTAGCAGTGCACCACCAGGCAGCCAGCAGCACCCAACCTCACCCTAAGTACAGCAACTCAGGTGCTCCCCCACAAAGTCCTTTTCTGAGGTTTTGCTTTACCAATTGGCCACAATTTCCATGGTCTTTGTTGGACTTGAGGAAACATTCCTGCATGTCAGCGTGGGTGCATTTGAAACATGTTCTTGCTTTGCTCACCACACCATGATACTACACACACTTCCTTTTTTCCATTTTAGCAAAGCAGCTAAAGCTCTTCTGCCAGTGGATGCAATTAATAATAAACTAAAAAATGTTGTGAAGTCCCAAGGGCACTCCAAAAACACCATCATAAAGTTAAATGAAGAGATAAGAGGCATCAGAACACAAATCTCTCAGGTATCTTACTGCAAATATTTTAATTTATTTACTGTATTTATTAGAAAGAGATACTTAATTCTGAAGTTTCCTTACCATAAACTTAAATAAATAAAACCAGAATGTGGCACAGATATGACACCAATTCCATACTGCTTAAGGGTCTCTTAATCAATTGCCAGTTCTTCATTAACACGCTCCGCAAGCTGGATGGATGGTGCATAAGAAATCACAGCCTTCATTTGCTCTATTTTAGGCTGAGAACGAAGTGAACAAGACAAGTGATAAACTAAATGACTTGTCAGCCAAACAGACTGAGATGGAAGATGAAAGTGCCACGTGGCAGGCAAAAATGCTGATGAACAAGAATCAAGCTACAAAGGCAAGAGCAGAAGCAGAAGCAGCTCACAAGCGAGCCCAGAATGTTGATAATGTAAGCCCCATCTGTCACATGTGTCTCGGTTTGAAAGACAGGTATTTGCTAAAGAAAGGCAAGGACCCCTTTTTTCTGAGATGGAGAATGCAACCCCCCTCCCTCCTAATTATTATAGTTGCAAATCAGAAGCTTTCAGGCAGAAGATACGGGGATAGGAATAACAGTTCTTTACTAATATATCTAACAAGGCAAACAGCAGAAACAACAACAGCTATAAAGATTGACAACAAAACAGAGCAGTCTAGCTCAGTTCGAGTCCCTCTGGCCACAGGCCCTCTCTCTCTGCGCTCAGTTCCCGGTGCTGTGTGGGCAGGGCGGGTCCCGTGCAGCTGAAGGGGGCTGGGTGATGGCGGCGGCCCAGGTGTGAGAGGGGGATGGAGGGGAGACTCCCTCCTCACGGTGTCAGTCGTGGTGCTCGGCAGAGTCTCCGGAGGTAGTAGGATGAAGCGGGAAAGCAGCAGTGTGATGTCTGACAGCAGGGAACGTGGCTCCCGGCGTTGGGATGGCAGGGAAGATGCCAGGTAGGAGCCCCGGCCGTCTTCAGTCCACCCCACGAGCCAGCGAGAGAGCGAGAGCCACTTTCCTTTTCCGGTCTCCCCTTATCCCCCACCCCCTGCGAGGGAAAAACTATTGCTGCTAAGGTGTAGCCAAAAATACTTAGCATAACAAATGGAGAAAATTCCACAGAAAGAAAAGGGAACAATTCAACCCTCAACAACATGTTAAGGGAAAAAACCTCCTCCATGTTTAATAGTATTTTTGCTTCAGAAGCATTGCCCGCTGTCATCAAAACATAATATTTTCCTTACGCCATGCAGTGTAAAATGCCACAGGTTAAGAAGAATTTGTGTTTTATTTTAAGGTTTCTGGCATACACTTCTGTTAGCTTGAATGAAAGAAAACATACACATTTCTCTGGCTACTTCATGACATTTTTTCTTGCACTGTGTATAAGATTTGTAGTCACCATGGGCACCAATAAACACAACAGAACAAATCACAAAACCAGATATTAAAATACATTAGTGATGGAAGCAGCCTGACACTTCATCCTATGCTGTTCTCCTTCAGAGAAAATTGGTGTGGGAGTTATTTGGAGTCTTTGGTTGGCTTGGTCCTTTCCAGTAGTTCCATTTTTTGAAAATGCAGCTAGAAATTTCCTAAAATGACAAGAACCAAGTACCCACAGCACAAGCTTGGAACATGGTCATACTTCCAAGTTACAAGAATGGTAAGCAAAATCTAAACTGCCGCCTCAACAGCAACCTAGATCAGTAGGGAACAGATTAACCAGTAAATATTACTGCAACTGGAGATGTAAAAACCCCAATGTTGCTAAAGATAATTCATTAAGTTTGAATTAAGCCTTGTGGCAAAATGAAGTTTACAGAAAAGCCCTACAACAGAAGCAAAACCAGCATAAACTTAAAATATCTTAAATAATATTTCTTTATATCCTTGCCCTTCCCTCTCATTTAGATTACTCCACTGGCAGTTTGTTTTAATTTATTTCTATTGTGTTTTGTAAAGCATTTTTCAATGTCTACAAATTAAGGATATATTTTTTAATATTTAAGAGAAGGAGAAATCTAAACTTTGGATCAAAGAGGATGTTACAAAAAGTATTAAAACTTCTTTCTGTACACCAGATTAATTATGAGATGCTCTTAAACTAAGTAGTGGCATTTTGTTACAGGAATTTACTGATGTTAAAAGAAGGTACACTATTCTTCAAGAAAAGCTAAAAACCCAGGGACCTCCACAAGTAACACTAGACAAAGTGATGCGGTTGAAAGAAGAAGCAGAAAAACTGGCTGAAGAGACTAAAAAGAAGATAAAAAGAATAACAGGTGATATTCTCACTTTCAGAGTGAGTGGTCAGCACTGTGATAGTCATGAATTCAAGGCTGAAGTCCTTACTCACAGACACTGACACACTAAGTTCACCTGAAATTAGGTTTAAAACGATTTACTGGTGAAAATCCCTGCCTGAAGCTACTCATTTTAAAATCAGTTGAATTGATTTGGCTTACATACTTTTTCTAACTTAAATAGATTGCTATAAGCAAAGGTTAAGAGCTGTCCGCACAGGGACTTGCAGTGATTTTCTTCAGTTTAAAAACAGGCAAGTGCAAAACCTGCATAAAACCTGGCTGCAGATTTAGCTGGAGGCCTTGGTTTATGCATTTGCTTTGGGCACTTGGACATTCAATCCTTCCTCTACGCTCTGTCTTTCCCCACATGACCCAGGGGAGGGCTTGTGAGATAGAGCTGTAGGGCAGCTGTTTTCCATCAGTCCATACTTGTTCCCCTTCTGACATTATCTCTGAGCAATGGCAGGACAAAGCAGGTACATTTACCAGCTTGTGGTGACTGGTGCCCTGAATCTGTGGGGCCATGTCAGGCAGAGGGGTCATGGGCAGTGGAGACCATAGCTGCTGTGGCACCGCTGTTCACACAAGCTTAGAGAGTCACCAAAAAGGAAGAGCACATTTCATGTCCCTGCACAGAGGCAACCTAATTCTCCTTGTAGTGCAGGTCTGGGCATTCCCACTAGGAACCCTTACGCTAGGATCCTGCCAGGCTCAATATCAAAAAATATCATGTAACATCAGCAAAACTGAAGCAGAAACTCTATCCCAGGAGAAAACTTTTCAGGACAGGATCCAAATAAATATTTTGAGGTATGTACCTTGAGGAAAGGTGTTAAGATCATCCCAGTCACTCCAAATGCCCAGATGATAAGGACATTAGAAACAGTCAATCTTGTGGATCTAACTAATTACCAATATGTTTACATTGGTGTAGCTTCATAGGAACCATCAGAAAACAGTTATGCAACTGTTTTACACAACTTAGGGAGACCTAAGGCCATCACACCCAAATTGTCTAGGCTTTACACACATCAGTGGACACACTGTCCCTTTGAGTGTTTCCATTTAAACCAAGTCCTTTGAGAGCTCCATGTTCTGCCCCATCCTAGCTGATGGACAAAAGCATACGCTGAGAAATTAATTTCTTCAAGGCTGTCATGCTCCTCTTGCTATCCAGAAGCCAGACTTTTCCCTCCAGTTGCATATAACATTCCCCATTCCAAATGGGCTTATTGATTCTCAAACTTCTGGGAAAAGAAATGCAGCTAAACCCTGGATTTTACTTACGCAACAAATGTGAACATCATTGCATGTTTCTGCTCTTCCAGATTTGGAGAAGAAGCTTCAGGAACTGAACCAAACCAAACAAGATAAGGCAGAGCAACTGAGACAACTAGAGGAGCAAGTGATAGCCATTAAAAATGAAATAATGGAGCAGGAAAGCAAGTATGCAACATGCAAGAGTTAGGGTCTGAACAGACCATCAGGTAAAACAAAGCTGAAATCACCATGATTACCACGTCCTGAGCATCCTGGCACAGGCCACTGTCCTCTGGAAATACATCTGAAGTAGCCTAGTGAATAATGTAATTTTATCTCTTTTTTTTTTTACTTGTTCTTCTTTTGTCCAGTTGAGTTTATATGGAAATAGGAAATACCTTGTAATAAACCATCTGATTTAGTAATCAGGTGTAGTCTTTGAGGGAGCCCTACAATATACCCCTGTGCACAGTCTAGGGCTTCTTGTGGTGGGGGGGCTGGAAATGCAAAAGGAGGATTGCTCAGAGAGCTGCTGGTAGCTGTCTCAAGGACAGACTCTCAACACCCTGTGTCTTCTGCAAACCCTAAAAAACGTGGTTGTGCCCTGCTCGGGCTGCCCGGCCTGCTCGGGCTGCCCGGGCTCGGACGGGGTGATGCAGATGGAAACCTGCGGGCTCCTGCAGCCACCTCTGCCGACAGCCCGCAGCATCCCCAGGCATTGCCGCGCTCCAGCCCCATCTCCTCGCTGAGGCAGAGCAGGGTTCCCCCTCCAGGAGCCCCTGACGGTGTGAGGGTCCCGCTGTGCTCGCAGGAAATGCTCCGTGCAGCTCCGGGCCATTGGCGGTGGGCGACAGAGCCGATTCCCCAGCGCCCACTGGATGGCGGTGCTCAGATGCTGAACGCCGAAAGCAACTCCAAAATCTTTTCTGTGGCAATGAGGCTCCTGCAATGCCCGTTTTTCTTATGCTTATAAGGGGTTTCACGCAGTTTTCGTTAACGTAACCAACAACTAGAGAATAACTCCAGCTCTTAGGTTTAACCAGTGAGTCTAAAGGGTCAGAAAGGTTGAAAACCAGTTTCTCCAGCTCTTCTCTCACAATGCAGCACTTCACAGAAATCAGGGTTCACTCAGCAATTTCTTTTAGACATCAAGAATTTGGCCTAGTGTCATTTAGACATGAATTGGCCTAAATTTTAGGCTGAAATTCCTTTTTAAAATATAAATAAAGAAGGAATCTGTGGTTAAGCCAATGTTATAGACATGCCAGAGTTTTAAAAAGACTGAAGTGAGCTACGCCTCAGTTTCAAAATCCCACCCTTGGTATACATACTCCTGCAGGACGTAGAGCAGACTAATGATGGGTTTTCCTCAGTCAAAACCAGTCTTGTCATTCCTGGCTGGGGGACTTCATTCAGCACGGTGCTGCTTGGGAGCTCGGATGCAGCCGAGACCACGTCTGTAAAACGAGGAATGCTCTGCGGGAACACAGGGCTCTCTTAACATTTACCCAGGCCAGCAGCACCCGTGAAACAATCCTTATCGATCAAACGGAGATAAACACTGCAGAGTTATCAGCTCTTGTGTTTACAAGAGCTAAAATAGCGCTGGTATGCGCTGGGGGCTTGGGTGGGAACTGCTGGCAGATGGGATTTCAGAGATACTCCTCTAACTCAAACCAGCTGTGCTCCAGGGCAATGTGCAACATGCATTACAGTGTGACACGTTCTATTGTGAAAATTATGGAATCAAATTATAATTTTGATATAATCTAACAAAACCACCTGGATGTAGGAATGCACGGAATTTGTGGGTTAGCATTTTCTGGATTCTAGCACTTAAAAAAAATAATCTGTGAGGTGCGAGGCTTCTTTCGAAGTTACTAGGCTGTAATCAGATGATTGTATTTAGACTGACTTTGACGTAATGAAATCAAACATCTCTGTTTTACTTGGAGCACACACCAAGCTGCTCACATGTGGGTCTCCAAGTAATGAAGGCTTTTCTGCAGGTTTCAGTGCCTCTCTGCTGGACTGCACCTGGAAGAGGCAAACTGAAGCTGTTAGACACAAATTCCCAATTGCATATAAACCAAAATTTTTTAGTTTGTGGCTTTAAAAATATGAATTCTGAAAATCTGCAGCAAAAAGTTGAAAGAGAACTTCCTCCTAAAATCCACTGTTGACTATGAGAATTGCTGTATGGCTTTCCACAAGCTGCATGGATGAGAAATCTGTAAACACAAGGCAGTTAAACAGGCCTGGAGAGGATATGTATCCATGGGGGGAAAACAGAAATCGCTGGAAGGAAAGTGGAAGCAGGAACAAGAAAGTCAGCACAGTCTAACCTCCTCTGCCTGCCTCCAAGCATGCTCAGACACACAAAGGAAGCAGATCCAATGGGATCAGTGGCCACTGGACTCCAAATCCATCCTGTGACAGCTTCTGAGGTTTAAAACTGTCCAGCATTTCCCATTGGAAGTGATGCAAAAACTTTCAAAGTTTAACTTTTTTCAAAGTTAATTTGTAGGGAAAATGCTGTCTCCAGATAAAAAGTACTTATTTGTAGTTCCCCCTGGACCTCTTCCTTGTGGGCAGAAATGGCTTCAGATAACTGTTTCTTGAAAAAGAATTGAAATAAGTTTCTTGCTGTAGAGCATTTTGACTTCAATGGCGTTAATCCAAATGCAAACAGCACAACCAAACTGACATATAATCAAAGATATATTTAATCAAAATCATATCATCGGCTCTGTCTACCAGGCATTTGACCACTGCAATGTTTTAAGAAAATGGGTGATCAAGTGGGTCCCAGTGGGGTCAAATTCTGAAATTTTGTTTTTTGAGAAGACTTCCAACCATGCACAAACACAGATACTCCAGGGCTATAAAGGTGGTTCACCAACCACAAGGATAGGGCATGACACAAAACTGAATTTTTATCATTTGATGAATCAAATTAAAATACTCCCACTCACTGTTTGTCACAAGCACTGCAGAGAGGGAGGGACACAAGTTCCTTGTTCCTAATTACTCACACATTAAATGTGGTGGTTTCAGTTGCATCTGAAAGAATACCACAGCTACGGGTGATGGTGGCCTCCCCTGTCTGTGGCTGAAGCTCCAGCTCAATCCCTGATGTCACACACCCCCATGCTGGAACAAAGCACATTTTCATGCTCTCTGTGGCAAGGCACAAAGGAGGCTATAGGGGAGGATAGGACTTCTACAAGGCTATGAAACAGGGAAAAAAAAAAGGAGAAAACTTCAAGTTGAAAAAATACAAGACAGAAAAAAGTCCAGTAGCCATGAAACAGCTGCATATGGGGTGATGCCACTGCCCATCTGCATGGGCCAGAGGTGGCTCCAAGGGCAGCAAAGTGAAACATTTTCTGTTAATGGGGGGACAAAAATGTTTGTTGTACTGAAACTTAAAAAATATAACAGGGTTATGAAACTGATATTATTTTGTGAATTTAGAAGGTCACATTAAAGAAGAAATTTAGAATATTACAATTCCTGCCCTGTCAGTTTAGAATTATTTAATTTCATGGATATCTTTAATGAAACAGCTCCACAAGTTCTTTAATTTCATGGATATCTTTAATGAAACAGCTCCACAAGTTCTTTAATCCAGAGCCTTGGGTTATGTTTCAAACCCGGTGTTTAACCTTTAGGGCAAGTCACTTGGTATCTCTCTGTTTCTGCTTATCCATCTGTAAAATGAGAATGAACATATTTACCTACCTCGGCAGGGTTTGCTGGGCCAGATAGACCATGGTGTGTTTTCATTCTGGCACTGCAAATAGTGAGGGCAAAGTATTCTAGAGGGGCACTGGTACCTGGTAAAGATTTATACAAGTACACGTGTTACACGTGCACAAGCAAAACCTGGGTATATAAACCCAGGCATTTGTCCCAGCCACATCCATCCTTCATACAGACTCCTAGGCATTTATTTACCAGTAAACCTTTTCCCTGGGTGCTGAGGGGACTGCCACCAGCCAATGAAGCGCCCATGTTCCCCAGCAGAAGCCAGGGAACTGATGTGGAAGGCTGGGGCACGGGGGCAGCTCCAGCAGAGCCATTCATTCCTTGCAGCGGCTCCAGTGCCCCTGGGAAGGCAACAGTGCCGTGTGCTCCCAGTGAATGTGACACAGCCTGGCTGGCCTAGGCTTGTTGGGCCTCTCTGCCTGTGCCAGGACCACACCTGGCCATGTATGGCAGCATGGCCACCATCTCCAGGAATGGCACTCCTGAGCCATGTGTGCTGGCACTGCAGCACCAGGCAGAGTGGGGCTACTGAGCCTTGTGTGTGACAGTTGCCAACCCCCTGGTTCTTTGTTGGGTTTTGGGCCTTATCACACAAGTATTCACCACTGTCCATCCATCCATCCATCTATCCATCCTTCCGTCCATCCATCTGTCTGTCCATCCGTCCACCCCTCCATCCACCCATCCATCCACCCCTCCATCCGTCCATCCATCCATCCATCCATCCATCCATCCATCCATCCATCCATCCATTCATCCATGCATACATCCACCATCCACCATCAAACTATCCATCCATCCATCCATCCATCCATCCATCCATCCATCCATCCATCCATCCATCCATCCATCCATCCATCCATCCATCCATCCATCCATCCATCCATCCATCCATCCATCCATCCATCCATCCATCCATCCATCCATCCATCCATCCATCCATCCATCCATCCATCCATCCATCCATCCATCCATCCATCCATCCATCCATCCATCCATCCATCCATCCATCCATCCATCCATCCATCCATCCATCCATCCATCCATCCATCCATCCATCCATCCATCCATCCATCCATCCATCCATCCATCCATCCATCCATCCATCCATCCATCCATCCATCCATCCATCCATCCATCCATCCATCCATCCATCCATCCATCCATCCATCCATCCATCCATCCATCCATCCATCCATCCATCCATCCATCCATCCATCCATCCATCCATCCATCCATCCATCCATCCATCCATCCATCCATCCATCCATCCATCCATCCATCCATCCATCCATCCATCCATCCATCCATCCATCCATCCATCCATCCATCCATCCATCCATCCATCCATCCATCCATCCATCCTTTTCTTGCGGGGCCCGGCTCCATGCACACTACCGGCAGAAGACAGGATTAGGTCAACAACCCCATTCCTTCATTGTTTCTCCGCCGAGAGGCGCAGGGAAGGGGTGCATCCTATTGGTGATTCCCCCCCTTCTACCCACCACCCCCATCCGATTGTCACACCCCGCCCAGAGCCCGCTCTCGACCCTGGGGAGCAGCGGGAAGAGCACAGCCTGCGGGCCGGCGGGCTGAAGCCTCCGGTTCCCCGCACGGGGCTCCCTAGCTATATGGGCACAGGAGCACCCCAGCCCGCTCTCCCCGTGCCTACCACCCCGACCGAGCCACCCTTTCTCGACGGCTGTGCTCCCTGCCCCGGCTAAGGGCCGGGCCCCCCTGGGGCGAGGGGCCGGGCGGGAGGGGCTCGGCCCAGCCCCGCGGATGCGGAGGGGCGGAGGAGGAGGAGGAGGGCCGGGGGGCACCCGGCGGCGAGGGGCCGCTGTCGGGAACGGCGGCGCCTGCGTGGAGCAGCCGGAGCAGCGGCTTTCGGTGGCGTGTGGAGGGGCAGCCGCGTCCCGTCCCGTCCCGTCCCGTGGTGTCCTGTCCCATTCCATCCTGTCCCGTCCCGTCCTGCCGCCCGCCATGGGCCGCCTCCCGCTGTACCTCTGCTGCTGCCNCGCGGGCGGGCAGCGCTCCCGGGCACCGCGCCGGCCATCGCCTCCTGCACGGGCTGGGCGGGGTGCGGGGGCCGCACGGGGTGCGTGCCCGCGGGCAGCGCCCGGGCCGGGGCGGCGGGGACGAGCCGCTGCCTGCGGGTGGGAGCGGGCAGAGGTCTCCGGTGGGGCAGCATCGTGCCCCGTGCGGGACCCCACACCCCGGGTCGAGGGAATCCCCCGCGGCTTTCGGCTCTCGACCCCCCTTTCCTGGTCGAGGGCAATAAGGAAGAATGTGCCGCCCTAAGTTCAATTAATGCTTTATTTCCAGGCTCGCTCAGAGCCGTCTAGACAGCTTCCTCTGAAGGCGAGTGGGCTGTAGGGCCCGGCAATGTTTTGTCCACAGTCCCCTTAATGTAATTACATGTGTATGGTATCGAAGAGAAAGGATGCAAGTAAGGTTGTCTCAGCACATCTGGTGAGCTGTTGCTTTTTAAAGCCAGAAGCAGCTCACCAAACTTAGAATCTCTGCGACAGAAAGGATGGCGGAGAATAATAAACTNGCCGCCTCCCGCTGTCCCTCTGCTGCTGCCTCGGTACCTCCCGCTCCGCTCCGCTCCGGCCGCCGTCGGGGCACGGCGGGCTGGACGCGCCTCTGCAGAGCCCGCCGGGGCAGCTCGGGGCGCCCAGCCCGGCCGCGCTCCCACTTCCCTCTCTCACCCTCTGTCCCCCTCTCTCCCTCCGCGGCCGCG